>CAUJRU010001914.1:0-104573 GCA_963277665.1 Viscum album | reverse complement strand
ATTTCATAATGTTTATTTGGAAAAAATAGAATGTGTTAAATAAGTTATAAAATGTACATGGTATATGTGATTAATGATTAAAGAAGTATGCTTATGGGAATAAATGGTTTGAGTGGTTTGACTGAGGCTCTACTACCATAGATTATGCTAAACTGATGGTATAGGCCCCATTGATTTATTTCATGACTGGGGTGTTCGATTGAGGCTCTACTCTCATTGGTTGGGCAAAAATGATGATCTAGGAGAACAATGGTATGCCATGGTTTAAGGTTTTATACTGAGGCTTTATACCCCTAATGAATGAACATAATGTGAATTCCTCGACCGAGGCTTTGAATAAAGTTTATATATGAATTTATTTGTGAAATAAATGTCCCTATGATGTTGGGAACTTGAATCCCCTTGTATGTGTTTAGTTGATCGACATATACTGAATCATGTTTGATGAATATGGGTAACACATGGAATTAATGGTGAATGTGATTAATGTAAAACCTATTGATTAGTGGAACCCAATTTATCTTCTATTTTTTACCATAATTCTTTATACACTCATTAGATTATATTTTTTATAGACACCATTGCTGCTGGTTTACTAAGTTATACTCACAACTAGACTGGGTTTCCATTGGGCACTTGAACAGATTTCATGGTTGAAGGTCAGGATAAGGGAAAGGTCCATATACTAAATGGTTGATTTGGGGATCAGGGATGTGCATGGATGAGGGAAAGAGACTTGGTGTTGGGACCCATTTTGGGGACTCTTCATCCTATCTTTATTTTGGAGTTTTATTTTCACTTGGAACTATATGACATGACATGGAATATTTACCATTAGTTGTGGGCATCTACCTAGTTTTCAGAAATGTATTTATGATACCTATTTATTATTTATACTATTTAATTTATTTATTATTCTATATAATATGGATTACTTTGATAAATAAATATAATATCCCCACACATTCCATTAGACCCTCTCTTCTAGTTGGAAGAATCTGGCATATAGAGAGGTGTACATGAGGTCATGTGGCGCACCGACATGGGGCACTAGATTAGTGGATACTAGGTCAGGGTGTGCTAATATTAGTTTTAGTTAATATATAAAGATAGTTAGAATAACTTTATTTTCCCTTTTAAGGTTGTGTGGTATTTAAAATTTTATTTTAGTGCTTTAGGCATGAAAATTCATTGTGAATACTCATCATTTGTAGAAAATGATGATGTTGTGGTTGAAATTTTCAAAAAGATGAAATTATACTCATCAAGTAAGTATATTTCCTTATTCTCTTAGTCTATATGGAAAATTAATTCCTCAAATTTTTAGAAAGTATCTTAAAAAAATGTTATCTTATTACATTAATATCCGATGAATCAGATGTTATTTTAAATCATCAAGGATTTATGTTTTTGAGTCCTTTAACTTTATATTTATCATTCACTTTTTTGTGATCAATGACCTCAATCACTATTTATAATTATTTACACTTTTCTTCCCTGACTAAATCTTTACTTCCCACCTAAATTCTTCTATTTGGAAACCTAGTATGTGTTATTTGAGATGACCCTCATACTTACCTTTCAATTTTATCAAGAATATGTTTTATTAAATCTTTTTATGATGTGGGTTTACAAAAAAATTATTTTCAAATACCCAACCTTTGATTACCAAGATAAAGTTCAAATTGTGAGAATACAATTTATTGGGGGGGGGGATGTAACACCCCAAGATTTTAAAAGAAGAAAATTATGTTAGATATAGTAAATGACATGAAACACTGAACTTAGATGATAATGTAACTCCTCGATACTTTATGATATAATTATTTTTAAATAAATTTAATCTCTTTGATAGCTTGTGGTATACATAACCCTAAGCTATTTATGTTCGATAGCGTATTCGACATGCAACACAGAGCTTAAACGACCCACATTTTATATAATAGTTATAACCTAGCCATTAAATTTGGAGGTATGAATATTATTAACTATTTTATGAAATTTATATAAGTCCTAATCAATATAAATTATTGATAAATTTTTAGTAAATAATCAATCAATTTTTAGTAAAGTAATTTTCTTCTTCAAAAATATGTTTTCTTCAAAAATGATTCAAATTGATTTTCACAAAAAAATATTATAATTAATTTTTATAACTTTTTTAAAAAATATTTTTCAAAATTAAATTATCTTTTAAACCACCATATTAAAATTTACTTTGGCTGAAATTTTGGTGTTTTCTGGAAAATATTGATTTTTCTGTGAATAGTGAAAAATACAGTTTTTTGTAAAAATTCCATTTATTTTCATTAAATTAAGTAATTTAAAAGTCATATTATATTTTGAATACTATTTAATGTAACATGAATATTTTTTATTTTTGTTTAATCTACTATATTACATTTTAATCACAATTATATTGTATTTAGTATATGTTTTTTTTGGGTTTAAAAATGGGATTTTTCTGAAAACAGTTTTAAAGTACATAATGGTTCTACTTTTTAATTAAATAAAATAACCCTTAATAAGGAATTATTTAAATGAAATTTATATATTATATGGAAATAAATATTAATTTATATTCATACGATGATCATTATTACAGTTAGAGTTAATATAAAAATCATCTTGTACTTGAAAAAAATACTCTTATCGAAAACCCTTTTTTCATCGCTTATGCGAGTTTTGTTTTAAATTTATTTTTTAAACATTTATAAAATTTATTCAAAAAAATAAAATTATATTTTTAATTCATCATGTAATATTTTTATTATGGTTATTTTTTGATAATTTTCAAAAAAAATTATTTTTTGATGAATAATGAAAAATACTGAATTTTAATTGAAAACTACCATTTTGTTTAAATTATTTATGAAGATAAATATTATTTTATTTTTTATAATTAAAATTAGTTTATATATATATTATTAATCTAATTTAAATCATTTTAATCAAATTTATATTGAAATTTTATATAAAAACTTTCTAAACATTTAAAAATTTTCTCTTTGAAAACCCGCTTTCACGTCACGTCCGTGATATTAATTTTAAAATAAAAATTTACAATTATTTGAATTGAAATTGAGAAAATGGATTACATATTTTGAGTCAGAATAATTTATATTATTTAATTAGTTCAACTTAATTTTTTACCAAAATTAATTTTGAAAACAATAAAAATTAATTACCACACAATTAAGGTAAAAATGGATTTACCAGGGGATAAACTAAAAATATAAGTGTTAAAATGACCTAAAACCATGTCTAAAATATATTTTATTGACATATTTTGACATTATAACTTCTATTTTTTATAAATATATTTTATCTGATCCTTTTGACATGAAAGAACATGGGTTTAATTCATTATTTTTAAAAACTTAAAAGTGTTCCATTCACCTCACTTATAAAAGGACACTCCCTCTCCTCCTATATCCATACATTTAAAACCCATTAGTTTAGAAAATAACTTCCCAAATAATGTATATAATTCCATATTATTATTATTTAAACCTTATTTTTTTCATAAATCCAACCAAGGTAGGCCTTTGGCGAAAACAAAATAAATTTACTCGAAGAAGAGGTAACGTTCTTCAATGAGGGTTTTTATTTTATTTCTTCCTCCATCTTCTTAAATTATTATTAAAACAGGATTATATAATAAAATGAGTATATTCCATATAATTATATTTTATTATGTTAATTTAATAACCTAAATCCTTCTCCTATTTCATCAAATGGGTTACGAAATCATTATTCATATGTACGATGAACTACGACCCCACAAAACATTGTTATTCATTTTTCCATTACTACCTCTCATGATTGAGTATAATGGTGGATATTAAGTATATATATGATATTTATAAAATAATTGAACATTTTTAGTAATTATATCATATATAATTTTTTTAATTTCTATTATTTATGGGACATGATAACGTCACTTGTGTGTACGATGAACTGCCACCTCACAAAGGGACTTGATTCGTTTTAGCTAATACTTTACATGAAAAGTAATAATAATAAAGTTAGTAAATATACTTCACATACATGAAATAATTATGATATTAATTAAATATTTATAATTATTAAAATATAATGTATCATTTTATTTCTAACTGTTTCACTAACTGAAAGATGATAATGTTGTTTGTGGATGTGTGGACTACCCCCTTCATGTAGCTATGTAACTCTCACTTTTCATCACCACACCACATTGATTATATGTATATATTAATATATTTAAATAATTAATATTTTATTTATTATATTATTATAATTCTATAAAGATAAAATATTACTTATTTCCTTTCCATAATGATCATGGGAAAATGGAAACGTTACCCATATGTACATATAGCCTACCGTCTCCTTGATCGCAACATACTTCATTTTCCAAAACCATCTTTAATAATTGGTCTTAAAAGTATAATTGATGTATATATATGATAATCATGTCATTATTATTATTATTTATATGATATAACTATATTATATTCACAATAACCGTAACTTTCATAATAATGTATGAATGAGAAAACAAGGCAATTATAATATGAGACAATGAAAATAATAGAATATTATTAATAAATAGGTGATAAGATGTTATAAAAAGATTATATATGACATTATAAATATTAATATAATTATTTAATAAGTTAATAAAATGTTTAAAACCAATATACAAGAGGTTAAAGCATGCTCAACCAAAATAAAGAATGAGGGAAGGGATTTCTTAAATAAATTTCCATTCATTGAGTTAAGCTTCCACTTCACTGATTTTTCATGAAAAGATAACGTGTGTAATAAAATTTTATTATTTTTTGTTTTATTTAAAATTTTTTTATGTGGATTTACATTTTATAAACATAATTAATTCATTTTCTAATCCTCACTTCAATGATATGATCTTTGTAAGGGATTTTAGCTTCAATTTTCCTTTTTTGAGACTAATGTCATATTATGCACCTATCTTATTTTATGAGGAATATATAAATACCCTTTTACATGTAATATCATGAATTTATATAATATCACTATATTTTAATATTAATTTAATGTTATCCTTTCACGGGATTATGATTCAAAGTTACCATAGTGGTAAGAGTTTTATGTTTTAATCTCATTGTTTATTAGAATTGTCTATGACTAAGTCTCTTATATTGAAATATTAGGATCTAATTACAAAGGATTATCATGATTTTTAATATCCTATATTTATTAATGACATTTGAATGTGATATTACTATTTTAAAACTCTTTTATAAATAAAATAATTTAGAAAACATTTTTAAGAAAAATCATATTTATTTCTCTCTTCGGTCGAAAACCCCTTTATTTCAAAAACTATGTTTTCTAAAATAAATAAATTGTTTTTAAAATTATTAAAATGATTTATTAAAATAATTTTTACCCATGTTTTACTTTTTTATCTTTTTAATGTAATATTCTTGTCATTTTATGAAAAATGACCATTGTAATTTTACAGAAAATGTGAAAAGAATCTTTGTTTTAACATATACGACATGAATAGAATTTTCCATGTTAAATTTCTTTGAATCTTACTTTATAATTTTTATTGTTTATTTTCAAAGAAAAGGATTATAAAAATATTTTATGTTTTAAAAAGACTTTATCAAAATGGAAAGTATATTTTCCTCAAGAAAAGTTTTAAATTATTTTAAAACATCCTTTATATGTTTCCAAGGTTTTTTTCAATGAATAAGATTTTTGAAATATTTTTTGAATTTTTATTTTTTAAAAAGTTATCTTTCAAAATTAAAATTTCATTTTTCTAAAATTTTATTTAACTATATTTTAATTTTATTCATATTTATTAATTTCAACAAAACTTGGTTTTATTTATGATCCAATGGGGATATTTTATAAAGATACAATCCTCATTTTTCACTAGATAGAATACAATTATTTAAAACAGATAGTTATGGAACTTGTTTCTTCTCTACATGTTAATCATGTTTCAAAGATATTGTTATAAAATCCATTTCTGTTCTATGGGTTAATCATGTTTCAAAGAGATTGTTATGAAACCCATTTCTCTTTCATGGGTTAATAATTTTATAAAAAGGACAATAGTTGTTTTATGAAGAAATATATGATCTATGTACTTTATTCATGTTTTGGTTCTTAGAAATTGATTATATGATGGGGGAACCTAGAGGGCTCTGAGTGAGCCTGATATAGATTAAATTATGGTTGCACCCAGATAGGGCTTCAATGCATTGGGTAATGATTATGTTCTCTAGAGAATTATATCGGAAGTAAACCTTATGGTTATTCTCTTTGTAAGGTTTCTGTAAATGTTCTGTGAAGATGATGTTCTAAGATACCAAAATTTTTTACCTATGATTTCCATGATTACATAATGTTTCCTTTGAACAATATTGATATCACATGGATCATGATTTTTTATTAGTATGAATCTTTCCATTGTTAAATCCTTATTCCATGTTTCACAATTGATGATTTAGGTAATGATGGTTATGATTTATTTTATGATTTTCTCATACACTCTGATTATTTCATCATACTATTTTTCTCTTCTTATATTCACTAATGAAATTCAATTATTAATGATAACGTTCACCCTTAGTGATCATTTGAGATTACCTTTCTTATGTTTACTTTTCCCTAGGTAATTAAGTATGATGTTGAATTAGTTATGTCTAGAAGGTTTTCATATGGATTATATTGATGACCTAATATGGAATATGAAAAAATGAGTATATTGGGTATTGGGACCAGTGATGCATTTATTGCCAACGATGTGTCAAGACGAGTTTGATGAGATTTTGATGAAGTGGTGATACTTGTAGAATTGTTTTAGATTCATATAATGGCATCAGATGTCATGCTTGGAAAGCTATTCTTGTTAAATGTGATGAATGGTTGTGCTATTCATAAATTACTAGGACATGTGTTAAGGAAAAAACATTGTTTCTAACAATGTTTGGAAGATTAAAGTTTCTATAAAACACAAATTTATTAATACATGATGAATAATAAGAAGATGGTTGAGATGTGTGGTGGAATTTTTGGCATGAGTGTTTAAAACTTTGAATATATTTTATGGGAGTTTACTAAAACTTACGGGCCAAACATACAAGCCTCAATGGGCTATCCATACTCCACTCATATGGGGTACAAGGGGTAAAACCACATGGGAGAGCCTTTTTAATGAGGAAGATCATGATGGATAGGGCTGTATATTATCCCTAAGAATCATAGTTCCCACTGTTCATGGTTAGGCCCTTGTCTAAGGCCCGGGGAGTGTGTGTGTCCACTGGTGCATAGAGTGTGGCTAGAATCCCAGTGGGATAAGGCCTGGTGGTGGGTGTGTGTAGGTGAAACAAGTGTCATACCCTGTAGCGAGACCGAGAAAATGGATGTTAGTGTTTTTATTATAAATAGGAGAGGAGGAACTTCACAAGATCGATGTGGGATGAATGATTCATGGGTACAATTCTAGATGTATTAAAATAATAGATCTAATTGGTGAAATTTATGTTATCCATTTTAATCCCAATCATTTCCTTTTGTAATAAGCTGATCACGTGAAACTATTAATCAAAATAAGCAAATCCTGAGCAGTGCTAAGTCAATTTTCTTCAGCCCTCGACCACCTGAGGCTATTGTTCTCATAATATTTAGATAATCGACAAACTATACTCGAAATGTTGAAGGCTATAAGAAATAAAGTACAAAAAAATTCAAGCATGTGACTTCATCTTTCATGAAAATGATTTTCATGAATCCATCACATGAATCCCGTCATAAGAACAAGCGGATTTCATAAGAATGAGAAATAGTACATAAATCCATATGGTGATGATATTTTGATCACATTAATGAGTGAATACAACCACCAAATCCATCACATGAAGTTTTAAAAATAAATTAATATCTTATATATTACATGAATTATAATTTGGATTATTCAAATTTTTTGATATGATGTCGACTGCCGGATCGCTGATAAACACAGTTATCATGCGATGAAGTAGTCATCACACAGATCATGTGATCATTCCATAATGTTAATGTAGGTGATGAGAATATCAAAATTCACATGATCTTGAGATCCTTGTTCATTTGAATAGGTCCTTAACACACCTAAAAAACATATCAAATCTACCTATATAAACTGAGGCATGGGCCTTGAAGAAATTTGTTGGTTTTCTGAAAACATGAGAGAAACTCTTGAAATAGAGGGGACTATATGATATAAATCATGAAAAGGAGATTCTTTGAACCACTATGGCTTCAAAAGGATCAGAAGGATCATATCATGTGATTATAAAAACTTGGATCATATAAAGGAAGCTAGAAGAACCTATAGAACAACCTATGTTGATCGAAAGATGACCCACAGAAGCAAACTGTGTCTCATGAAAAATAACTTGTGAACATCCACTTTCACTCAAAGGAACACACAAACATAATTATTATCTCATTAAGGAATTTACAAAAACTTTTTTACATGAATGAGTTTGATAGAGTCCTATAAGTCCTTTGATCTTGAAAAGGGTTTGATGAGAACCCATGAGACACCATGTCTTATAAATAAATAGAGGAGAACCCATGAACACACCCAGTCTCATGAAAAAGAGAACCCATGAGCCAACTGAGTTCTATAATGGGGTTTAGGAGATAGTGCTTAAGATATTGTGAGGAATATGTTTGTTTATATAAATATTTTTGACGAGCCACACTTGGGTCATGTGAAGATAGTAAACAGATCACATAACATTGGTTAGATCATGCACTTCACATGATAAAATCAAGAATATAGTAAGTAAAATATTTTATGCAACTGATGAAAACCATGTAATCTATGAAATAATAATTGAGATACCCAAAACAAGACTTTAAAGTAATTCATAAATTAATAAAATATATAAACAAGTGTGTTAATGTTTCGGATGCAATAAAACCCATGCATGAAGTATACTTGATATAATTGAGTTGACAATTAAAGAAGAAGTAGTTTGAGATTGTAAAAGTTCTGTCTTGTATAAAACATTGAAGAAAATTTTGTTCACATATCACACATATTATATTTTGGCTAGGACTTAATATATAATTAAACATATCTCGAGCACTATGCCTTTAAGGAAATTGGTCATTACAGGTGATCATAATCAATTGAGCAAGGTTGGGAGACATCTTCATTGGGAATTGAAGATACTTGAAGTGTACACAATAAAATTAGATCCTACATGATCATGGTGGATGATTAATAATCATCATATAGTGGATCAAGTCTTCATCCAAGGTGAAGTATTCCGATTGGTTTTGTTAGTAGTTGAAGTCTTCTAATTGGATCTAGGAGAAGAAGGAGTCTCTTGGTAGGATCTAGAGCATTGTAATCACTTATTTGATAGAGAAAAATCCATGTTGGTGGAATAACATGATAAGGAGTATGTCTTTGTACCAAAACTTATAAATACCGTGTGCTTCTCTCTCTATTACTACCACTACAGAAGAAGTGATTTTGAGAGATAATATTGAGTTGATCAAGAACCATAACATATTCAAGAGTTTTAATTAAATAGAAAAGGAATTATTAAAATGAAACCACTGATTCACCCCTCTCCTATCAATGGTCAATTCATCCTATAGAACTATAAGTGTTATCAAAGGAAGGTTCCATCTAAATATCCAAGAAGCATTTTAATAAATGTATAATATTAAGTCTTACAGAATCCACTATTTTTTAATATTTTATGGGAAGAATTATCATAGTTGTAAGAATAGGATGCTACTCTATCTCCTATCACTCATGCCAGAAGTGAGAGATGCTAAAATAATGGATTTTTTCACCCATTTTTAATGACGATTATATGACAAAAACTGATAAGAGAAATACAGAGTTAGATAAAAGGGATCAAAATTCAATCTTGATGTCTCTAACATAAAAGATCTATACAAAGATAATGGGTCTCAAGATTTCCAAGGAAATCAGGGATAAACTTAGAATCATCTTTGAAGTAAATGTAAATTCAAGGAAGCCAAAGTACAAGTTTGGAGGAGTAAATTTAAAGAGATTAGAATGAACAATGAAGAAATTATTGATTAATATTTCACTAGAGTGAATTAGATAGTCATCAAATTCTAAGGATTTGGTGAGAAGCTAGATGACTCTATCATTTTCAAAAAAATGATGAAAAAATTTCAAGATCATTTTGATTAAAAAATTTCAAACTTGGAAGAAAGAGATGACTTATCTCTTGATGAAATTGCCAAAATTCTCAAAACTTATGAGATCAGTAGTATTCTAGCTTTCAAGAAGAAAGAAAAAATTGAAATGGCCTTTCAATTTATGAGAAAGGGAAACATCATAGAAGAAGAAGGTGAATAATATAAAGGATAAAACAATGTTGAGGATGATAAAGACTTCAATCACATTGTTTACCTTATATGAAAAGGGTTAAAAAGGTTAAATGGAATGGAAAGAATAATAAATCACCTAAATGATTCAACTATGGTATCACTAGTCATTTTTATAAGAAATTTATAAAAAATAAGATTGAAGAATCAGAATTAAAATCAGATGAGGAAGTATCCCATAAAACCAAATGGAATAAGAAGAAGAATAACTACTATAGTAGCAAGATGATAAATATTATGGGAAATCATAAGAAAGATTCATCATAAATTTTTTTCTTTAGATAATTAATTTGGTTTATTTTCATAAGAAAATATAATAACTGATTCATCAAGTAGTAGTGATGATGAAATGTAATGAAAAAAAGTGATTAGAAGATAAAAGAACAATTTAAATTCTATATGGAACAGATAAAATATCTCAATAAATAAATAAAGAATCGTGATAAAGAAAACAAGAAATTAACTTTTGAAAATAATAAGGAAGAAATAGTTCCTTTTGATGATAAAGATAAATATAAAATCAAGAAATAAGTATATTTTTTCAGTGATATAAAGATACAAAAATTAAATATTTTTGAACAAGACTAGATGATATGTAATCTTGAAGAGAAGTTTACTGCTAAAGAAAAATATTTGTTTGAGACACAAGTCACATGTATCACAATTCAACATGATTTGAATATGGATAGATAAAATTTCAACAAATATATTGAGATAAAGGGTGAAACATCTTAATATAGGGAGAAGAAAGGTAAAAGTGAACTTAATCATTTTGATGGATATGTTACTTATAACAGTATAGGTGTGAAAGAAATAGATGAGAATATGGGGGATAAGAAGAACCAGAGACAGTCTCCCACATCCGGGGAAGATAAATTTTTTCCAAGAAGGATACAACCCCCGAGAAATGGCAACAACAACACATATCTAGATTCATCTAGAACCAATCTGTGAAAATAAATATTAAATGATTTTTTTAGTGTTATAGTAATCATATTCACAAAGAATACTCTTACTGGTTCAATATATCAATACCATTATTGAGGGAAGAATCAAGGGGGAGTCTCAATGATAATACAAGGAAAAAATATCAAAGAAAAAAACATGTGAAAAAATCTACATGCCAACTATCTATACAAAAAAATTTTATATTCTGGAAGTAGTTTTTGGTAGATACAATTTGGAAAGTCCCAAGGATGAGGTATGTATGATGAAGTTGGAAGGATAAGTTTTCTATAACATGAATTTAAAACATAAAAACAATGATAAATCATGCAAATATTTCTGATAAAACTGGGAATGTTAATAGAGAGCACAAATGTGTTTGTCCACATCAGTTGAAACTGGTAAAAATAGGAGAAAGATAGAAACTTGATAAATCTAAAGAAAATAAAGTGGTATTAGAAAATGTGGTGGAATTTTACGAGAGGTTATCCAAAATTAGAAACTTTAAGATATAGAAAATCAAGGTTTAAACAATCATTAAACACAAATATTAAGTTCAATGGAAGAAAGAAGATAGTTAAACTAATGGTACTCAAAACAAAAAAAAGAGTCCTAAGAAATATTACCCTATTGATATTAGTAGAAAAGAATGGTCGAGATTGAGAGGAAGATATCAGTTTTAATTTTACTTTTGATATACCAATAGGTCGCTACTTATTCCATATTATTTTATGTGTTTTGAACTAATAATGTAGGGAATTGAAAGAGAAGTTTGAGGCTTTTATTTCTGGAAAACATGATGAGATTTTACTTCATGGGGTCTACTAACTTCCATGAAATGAATGAAAATTTTTCACCCCTTATTATTAATTTTATTTTCTTATTAATTCAGGGGGAGTGTTTGGTTGATGAAAAAATATTAAAAAGCGGTATCTTTATCTTTTTCTCCCTAACTTTCGGATGTGTTTGTTGATGTATGTGCATGATTTAGTATCTCATTGATAAATCTGATTATTTACAGCCCCTTGAATGATAATTGAAATTTTCTAATCATGATTTCACATGAATCATGTTTATGGATTACTTATACATCCATGGTTGTATCTCTCTTTTTTTATACACCATGTTATCCCATGTATACTTAGAGTTGATAAACTAAAGGATATTTTCTAATAGAACCATGTGAGATCATTCCTCTCATAGTATTGATCATGGATTTTTCCTATAAAGGAGATGATCAAATTTTTAGAAGAAAAATTAGATGTGATAAATTCCACACTAGTACTTTTCATTTTATTTTCAAAGGGGGATAAATATTTTATCACACATATTTATTTTCAAAAAGGATATTGACAAAAAAATACAAAGGGTGAATTTTTTTTGCCCAGTATTGTATTTTTGTCAATGATGTGTCAATATGTGTTTGGTGAGATGTATATAAACTGGCGATTACTAGATAATTTTTATGGACTCATCTAATTTCATTGAATTTCATTATGGGACAGTTCTTATTGTTAAATGTGATGATTAGTGGCCTAATTATTAAATGACCAAGACTTGTGTTAAGGAGGACACATTATTTCTAACAATGTTTGGAAGCTTAAAGTTTCCATGAAAAATAAAAATATTAATTCATGAGGAAGAAGAAGGAGATAATTGATATGTGGGGTGGTATTTTTGGGATTGAGTATTCTACACTTGGAATATATTTTATGTGAGTTTACTAATAAATTATAGGCCAACCATACAAGCCTCAATGAGCTATCCCTCAACCACTCATAGGGGGTCCTAAGGGGTAAACCCTTATAGGAGAGACTTACCAATGAGGTATAGTATGGTGGATAGGGCCATGCATAATACATGAGGAGTATAGTTCATACTGTTTAAGGGCAGGCCTATGTGCATGGCCTGTAGAGTGTGCACACCCACAGGTGCACAGAGTGTGGGATAAAATCCCAGATGGATGAGCCCCGATGGTGTGTGTGTGTAGGTGGAACATGTACCAAACCCTATATATGGATTGAGAAAATGAGTATCAACATTTTTCTTATAAATTATAGATTATACACTTTATAAAACCAATGTGGGATAGATGGTGCGTGGGTACAATTATTTCATCATTAAAATGATTGAAAGAACTATGTCTGTATGATCTGTGCAATCTGCACCATCCATTTGAATACCATATAGCACCTTTTGAAATAAGCTGATCCCACACAATGATTATTCTAAATAAGGAGAACCTATATAGATATAATCTAACTAACTTCAACCCTTTTCCACTTGAGGATATTGTTCTTGCAAAATCTGGATAATCGACCAACTCCACTCGACATTTCTATTAATCAAGACAAGTAAGAAAAAACCAAAGAAAACATGAAACTTCATATTTCATGAAAATTATTATAATAAATCAATTACATGAATTCTATTATAAGAACCAGCGGCTATTTCAATAATGATAAGTAGTGCATGAATCCATCACATGATGATCTTTTGATCATATGATCGAGGGAAGAAAACCACCAAAGCCATCTCATAAATATTTATGATACCATTAAGATCCTATATTTTACATGAATTATCATTTGTATTATTCCGATTTTTTTGAGATGATGTCGATTGAGGCATCACATGATCAATGAAGGGATTATACGAAGAAGAAGTAGTAGTCATCATATAGATCATATGATTTTTCCAGAATATTAATGACGATTCTAAGAATATCAGAATTCACAAGATTTTGAGATCCTTAGGTGTCTGAAGAGGTCCTCAAAACACCTTAAAAAAATAGTAAGTCTACATATATAAAATGAGGTAAGGGTGTTGAAGGAAGTTACTAGTTTTCTAAGAACTCAAGAGAAACTCTCGAAACAGAAGAGATTTCATTATCTAAATCACATGAAAGAGATTACGTGAACCACACTAGATTGGTGATGAATATTAGGATAATATTTCATGATCTTAAAAACTTGTATCACACAAAGGAAGGTATAATAAACTACAAAAAACTTTATTTTGAGAGAATGACAACCCACATACACAACCTGTGTCTCATGAAAGAGAACCTACTGACATCCACTTTCACATGAAGGAACACATGTGAAACATTACAATCTTTCAAAGGATCTCACAAAAACATTATTATATGAAGGGGTTTGAGATAGTCCTATGAGTACTTTGATATTTTTAAGGTTTTGAGGATAACCTGTGATACACCAAGTCTTATGAAGTAATGGAGGAGAACCCATGGACACACCCAATGTCATGCGAATGACCACCCATAGGACATAAAAGTTTGATAAGGGGTAGAGGAGATAATTATTGAGTTCTTGTGAAGTTTATTTTTGTTTATGTGAATAAATTTGGGGATCCACACTTGGTTCATGAAAAGAAAGTAAAAAGATCACATAATATTGGTTAGACAATGTGATTCACATGATACAATGAATAATATAGGAATAAAAATATTTCATGAAACCAAGGATACCCATGAAATGTATGTAAGAGTAATTGAGATACACAAAAAAAGAATTTAAATAATGCATAAAGTGATACAGTATATAAACATGTGTGTTAATGTTTTTGATTCCATAAAACCCATGCATGAAGTGTACTTGATTGAACAAAGTTTATAATTCAATAAGAAGTACTTTGAGATTTCAAAAGCTCTATCTTATAAAAGATATTAAATAAAATCATGATAAACTCTTGCATATGTTTTATTTTGGATGAGACTTCAGAAAAAGTTAAGCATAACTAGATAATTATTGTACTGAGGAAACTAGTCCTCATAGGTTATCAAAATTAATTGAACAAGGATGACATAAATCTTCATTGTATATCAATGATACTTGAAGTGTACAAAAGAAATTCAGATTCTAAAAGATCTTGGAGTAATACTAAAGATCATCCTATATTGGATCAAGTATTTGTCATAGGTTAAATATTTCAGTTGGTACCATGTGTAGTTAAAGTCTTCTAGTTAGATATAGGAGCATAAGGAGTTTCTTAGTTGAAGCTAGAGTAGAAGTATTTCAGTTGGATTTGTAAGCATATAGTGTCTCTATATTGAAGATATATCATTGTAATCACTTGTTTGATAGTGAAGAATGTTTTTTTGGGGACCAACATAGAAAGGACTGGGTCTTTGTACTGAACCTTATAAATATCAGGTGCTACTCTATATATTACTACCACTACACATAAAGTGAGATTGATAGATAATATTGGGTAGATAAAGAACCTTAACAAGTTAGAGAGGTTGAATTTGAAAGAAAAGGAATTCATAAAAAGAAACCACTAATTTACCCCTCCCCTCTCAGTGTTCAATCTAGCATGGGGTACTATAATGGGAAAAATATTCTCTTGAATTCATGAGAATTGTTCGTGTAAGAGTTTAACCAAATTCTATAAAACTCTAAACCAAAAATATCATTGTTAATTTAAGTGATCCAAAATTTCAATTTGATATTTTAGGGTTTAGATGTTGAAAATTGGGTTATCTCCATGAATGTCAAAATGGAAAATGCAAAGTTTACATTTTCAGCATCATACCCTGGATTACAAGTTCTAGGCTGTTATAATTATTTTAAATATAGTTAAAATTAAATTTAATATTAATTCATAAAATATTAAAAACAATCCTCTGTTAATTGAAACATTATTATTTCTATTTTTAAATATACATATAAGTACAGTTTTTTTATAATATTAAATATTTATTCATTTAAATAATATATATTTTTCAAACATTATGAAAAATATTTCAAAATAATAATTAAAAATATATTTAATTAATATTATATAAATTTATATAATTATTAATTTATTATAAATATTTTATTTTTAAATATAATTTTAAATATTTTATATTTATTTATACATTAATATATACAATAAAAAATATTTACAAACATATATAATTAATAATATTTCTTGAAAAAAATTAGTCTTATTGAAATATAATTATTAACTATTATAGTTTTTATATAATTAATAACATAAATATATTTTAATTATTATTTAATTATTTTTTTATCTTTGGGATTTATTTTTCATATGTGTACATATAATTATTTAGGAATATGATAATACCTTTATATAATTAATGATATATTTTTAAAAAATGTATTAATTTATATAAATTATAATGTTTTTATTTCTAATTGATCATCTTTGAAAATTGGAAAAGTATGAAATATTACATTTTCTTGGGAAAAATCTTATGTATTGAATAAATTTATACATATTAAATGTTTATTAGCACCAAACTTGTCACTCATAAAGATTATCTTTATTAGCACTAAATTTTGCATTGATAATGGTGGTAATGTTATTACGTTTTAATTTTTTTAAAGGTAAAAATTTAATGTATTGGAATTATTTTATGTATTGATTAAATATATTATGTATTAAGTGTTTATCATCACTTATAAAGATTGTAATCATCATTGATAAAATTATCACTGAAAAATATTAAATTATAGGCACTTACAATTTTAGAGCTTATAAATGCCTTTTTTATCAGTGTTTTTTAGTAAGAACTAATAAATACCTTACTATATTTATAAAATAACCCTTAAAAACCAATTATAGTAATTGTCTTCAAGATATTATTCAATTCATACTCTATCACACCCCTTTCATCATTTTTTGAACGATTCTACTTTTGAAATCAATGGTATAAAATTTCATAAAATCTTGATCTGTTTGTCATGTTTTTTTGGATTTTTATTCATGTAAAACGATTCCAAAATCTACCACACTCCCATTTTATAATAATTTTTACATTTTATGTTTTTATCATTTTTGTTTCAAGTTTTTCATGAAACAATCCATAGAGTGTTGTAGATATGAATTTATATTTTAAATTCTATACTGGTTGGTGTTTGGGTAGTGTTGTTTGAATGAAAATGTTTTAAATGGTTTTATTAAATAAAATATCATGGTTTAGTTGAGAATATTTGAAAATGGAAGTTGGTTTTGAGTTTATTGTATACATGTATTTAAAGGGGAATGGGATTTAAAGAATAAGGCCATGTTTGGTTTTGGTGTATTTTTGAAAAGGTATATATTTTTATATTGCATAGTTTTTTACAATAATTAATATTGAATATTAATTAGTTTTGATGAGGGGAAGTACATTTTGGGTGATATAAGATTTATTTTATTTTCATTTTAATTACAAAGTTAGTTATTTTTGGAATGAATTTCTTGAGTTATGTAATAATGGATTAGGGGTGAATTTTTGTTGGATTTAAATCAGTTACACCTCTTTTGTTATTAAGGATGTATTAGCATGGTATATTTTTTTTTCTTATAAGTGTTTATTTTAAACAAATTTTATAATTTTTGATGATTTTATCTTGGGTACATTTTCACATAGATTAAAAATGTATAATTAAAGTTTGAACCATCAGTAATATTCCCAAATAGGAATATTGAGATTTTTTATCATGTTTTCATAAAAACCATGAACCAATGTATTTAGTATGTAATTGATCATAACCAATTCATACTTTTAATTATTTAAGTAAATGATAAGACATAGAATAAACACAATTAATTTCATATTAGTATAAAAGTAAATTTTCCTTATCTAAATATGTTTTTTATATTTTAAATATAATTTAGAAAACAAAAAAATGTTTAGTAAAGAAAAATTTCCATATCAAGTTATGTTTTAACTATGTTTCCCATATTTAAATAGAGGAAAAATTTACAAATTTGAACTTTACTATATAAATGAAACCCATTTAGTTTAGGGTGTAAACTGAATTTTAAATAAAAAATTTTAAATAAGAAAATTACCCAAGGATATTGTTACATTATGAACAATAATAAAATTTTAAGACATAATTTAAAAAAAATTCCAAAAAAAAATATTAAATAAAATAAAAAACATTATTATATATAAGTTTTTTAGTTTATTATAGAAAGAAAACATAGTTTCCGAAATCCAATAGCTTTAAGAACCAAATAATTCCTTTTCACTTTGTCAAATATAGCCATTATTTCATCTCTAATGTAATTATTAACCATGGTTAAGTACTATTAATTGGATTATAAAGCATTTATGTTTTATTAGAAATAAATACATTAGTTTTTAATTCATAAAAAAGTAAAAAAATACATTTTTAATTAAGTTATATTCATACGATACAAGTTATATATTTACAAACTAAACTCTGGTTTACTAAAAAAGACTCAAGATAACACAACATAAATATGAACCAAATATTAATTTCATTTTTTGACCCAAGGCCTGATACATGAGAATTTGTTTTACATAATATAAATAATGTAAAGGTACATAAAATGAATGTGTGAAAAAATATTCCTTCATGAATTTTATAACCATTTAAACCTTTATAAAATTTCTAAGCATGAAAATATATAAATAGTAGAGTATGGTGAATTAAATAACACAAAAACGCATGATAAGTTAATAGAACATAGAATTATAAAATAATAAAACATGATTAATGGACCCTACACCAGAAACCAAGAATAAACACATAATGTAAATAATTTATTCAAAGAAAATAATTAAGAAACTTGGGGCATAGTGGAAGCGTTAAAATTGTGAAATTTAAAATTTTTGGGTTTGGATTCATGTTCAAAATAATGAATTAAAAAATCCCAAATTTATTAAAGGATAATTTTTAATAAAATTTTAACCAGAAAAATAAATTTGAATGAAATCATAAATGGTACCTTATTTATTTAATGTCTCCAATTTGATTCTCTCACGATCGATATGTTGTGGATCAAAGGTTCCAAGATAGGAATAATCTAGATCTTATACATCTTCACAAAAACTCTTGGATCATTGATGTCTGTTTCTGGGGTTCTATTATGGGAAATCAAAGACCTTTACAACATCCCATTGATAATGTGAAGAACATGGACTTAATCGAGAAGACAAGATCAATCTGACCATATTCTTTCTTCAAACTCTCTCTCTAAGAACTCGAGAGAAGAGGATAGTATACTTGTGGTTACTAAATTAATCTAAATTATGGATATTACTTATAAAGAGGCTAAAATGATCTTTTATATGTACTTTATACTTTCTAAAATTTCACTTTGGTCCCTAGAATTTAATAACCTTCATTTTAGACCTTTATTAACATATATGACTTAATAAACATTTCATAAATGTCACAAATATTTTATCACCCACTTTTAAAACTATAAAATTTTATGTGATAAAATAAAAACCATTAACTTACCCGAAAACCTCCCCAAATAATTTTATGAACCTTGAATATCCTATGTTAATTTGAAAAATTATATTTTATTGTATTTATATTTGTGATAAAAAACTTATCAATACCATGATAAATAAAATCCATCATCGTTATTCTAAAATTGAATAATATAATTGAATTATATTTACTTTCTATCAATCATGCTTAGGCATTCACTGGCCCTCCATTTCGGTCCCACTTCGTCCTGAACTCCAATTTTTTTGAATAGGTGGAACTTGTGATAAAATTAACGTGTGACCCTTTAGGTACTTATATTGATAGCAGTGATAACTACAACTACCTCTAATGAATACATTCTCTGTAATATAATATATTTGTCTTATGATATCTCATAATTCTAGATGCAAATTTGTATTATAAGACTTATTTTATTTATCTATTTTGTGAAATTACAAGATGAACATACCTTGTACCATAGACATGGATTTAATGAAGGTACAACCATCCCAATAAACCTGTTCCCATGAGATACCTCTTCTTCAACACTGAAGTGAAAAATTATATCTTGATTGTTCAACCAATTCCATACCACCAATGACACACCTAAACAAGCTACCTCCCCAATAAGTAAATGCCATGTTTTTCTCCTTGAATCAAAGTACATGATCAAATGGTACACATTTATAACAATATCAAGCCTATAGGACAATACACATGTTAGTATATAGGAACAACCAATGACACCCGAAACATATAATGTTCCTATTAGAGGGTCTATAATTATGATCTCATCTACTTGAGATCAAAAAGTGTGATATTCATGATAAGAATTATCAATGCTTATAAGACCCAAAAAACTGATAGCCAGAGATCATCTACGTCCCATCAGTATGATATATCTAGACCATAGGAAAATTGATTAATATTACTTTCATAGTATCTCAAGGTTATCATTATATCTAGGAACTACTATAAACTTTTTATATAACACGTAATATTATAGCAGCATTGTAGAAGTACTGTAGTAGGCACTATAATAGATACTGATTTGTACTGTAGCACCCAGAACTATTCAACTATTTGGGATTTCGGGCCACCAGTTTGGGCCTCATGTCCTTTAAGGCCTTTGGACCACCCAAGGCCTTCAAGCTAGTAAGGATTTTAGGCCACCTCAAGGCCTTAGGGCCACCTAAAGGCCTTTGGGCCACCTGAAATTGCACTTAATGATCATACAGACTCTACAAGGAGCAGACTCTAGATGGGGATTTAGTGTAGGAACATTCACTAGAGTAGAAGCTAAGAGGATTTTTCAGAATGCGAGGTTATGAAATTTCCATTAGGACTAGCCTGTGCTTTCATGGGAAGCCTAGCCGAACAAGCCATGTGAATGTAGAGAGCTGATATCACAATGAAGAAGATGGGGAGGAGTAGTTCCAAGTATAGTCTATATATTTTCTAAGATTTATGGGTCGTGTAATCTCTAAGCCTATATGCCTTGTAAGAGTTCCCCCTCATCCCTTGAAATATGGGTTATCAAAATAAATAAATAAAATAAGGCCTTTGGTCCATTTGGGGGTAATCAAAGTACATAAAATAGTTGGGTTTAGCACACCCACTCACAACACTCCCACTTTAAATAGATCCAACTACTAATAATTCTCAACCTTCCATCTCTCACATGAGTATCATGCTTCTAATTAGATATGGCTTTAGTCAGGTGGTCTGCCACATTATCCTCTATCCCTACTCGGCTAACCAAGACTTTACCTCTCTGAGTAAAGTGCCTCAAGAGATTAAAACTTCCAAATTATATTATTTATCCTCTAGTTGGACAAGGGTTCCTTAGTAATAACCACTTCCATAGTATTATCACAGTATACAGTAACAAGGTTTACACTTCTAGGTAAAACACCAAGCTCGAAAAGAAATGCATTTCCAAATTGCTTCCTTAGCTATATTAGAAGTATCTATATTCTTGGAATCTACTATATAATTAGAAACTATAAGCTAATTTAAGCTTCTATAGCTCACTTCACCATGATTTAGAAAAATGACATAGTGAGACTACGATTTCAGATCATTATGACCTATCTAGAAACTATATTTAATGTATCCACTCATGACTAGATCCTCATATCCTTTATACACCAAGAACATACAATTGTATGTCCCATGTAATTTAAGATAGTTTTTATAACTTCCCAATATATCCCTCCTAGAATGGATTTATATCTATCCACTAAGCTTAAAGAAAAGGAAACATCAAACCTAGTATATAAAATGGCATACATGATATATAACACTATAAAAGCATAAGGTATTATACTCCTTCTTTCAATATCCTCCTATATTTTTAGGAACATATTCCTAGAGTGGTTAATTACACATGAAACTGGAAACAATCATCTCTTGGATTGTTTCATATTATACATTTTGTGTACCTTGTCAATATATGCACTTTGACTTATCCCAAGAATCCTTTGAGATTTATCTCGATAGATATTGATCCCTAGAATATAGGATACTTCATGTAAGTATTTTATGGAGAATCATTAATTTAACCAAGTCATCACTGACTGTAATATTTACACTCCATTTCCCATTAATAATATGTCATCAACATATAATACTAGGAAAATGATGACACTTATAATAACCTTCTTATAGACACATGGATCAATTTTATTCTTAATGAAATAAAATTATCTTATGGTCACATCAAAATGAATATTCAATGATCATGATTCCTAATTTGGTCCATAAATGGATTTCTACAACTTTCACACTTTATTGGAACTCATTGACATAATGAACCATTCAGGTTGTGTCATATATAAATATTCAAATAACACCCCATTTAGAAAAGTTATTTTGAAATCCATTTTACAAATTTCATAATAATGGAAGGATGCTATTGCAAGTAATATTTTGATGGATTTTAGAATAAATACGGGTGATAACATTTCATAATAATCAATTCCTTGATGTTTCCTAAAACCCTTCACCACTATTAATGACGTATAGGTTCCAAATTGAAAATCCATATCCATATTTTTCTTGAATACTCATTTAAACCCAATAGTCTTTACTTATACTGCTAGGTATACCAAAATCCAAACTTGATTTTGGTACATGGACTCCATTTTAGAATGCATGGATTCTTTTCATTTAGCAGCATCCTTTCTATCTATTGCTTCTTCCTAGGTTATAGGTTTATCATTATCTAGGAGTAATTTTTCACTTGACTTGGTGAAAATAAAACCATATCTCAATGGTTCTATAACTTATTTAGTATACCTACACATTACTTGTGTCTTGGGAAAATATTTCTCTCCCACTTTCTCTTATGGAGATTGTTCCCATACCAATTCTTATGCATCTAGAGTATCAACTTCATCAAATCCAATCATGATCCCTCTATTTACATTGTAAATGTGTTACCTTTATAGAAATGAATAATCTATTACTAAAAAAAAATTTATATCTGAAGGGTTATATAGATAATATCCTTTATCCTCCTTAAGATAACCTATAAATATGCAGTTCATGCTACGAGATGTTAATTTTTCCCGATTTATAGTCTTGAAAAAAAATACTCACATCCCCATACACATATACTTGGTATAATATATTTCTTTCCATACCACAAATCATATATAATACCATATGGTTCTTTATTTGGTACTTGATTTTGTGTATATGCTGGAGTCTATAGTGCATATCCCCAAAAGTATAATGGTATAGTTTCCTGACTCATCATTGATCAGATCATGTTAAGTAGAGCCTGATTCCCCCTTTCACTAACACCATTCCACTAAGGTGTATATAGGGGAGAGATTTGGGAAATTATCCCACACACCTTTAAATGATCGACGAAAGCTTGGTTAAGATATTCTCCCCCATGGTTTGAGTAGAGTTTCTTAATACTACTACCAAGTTGATTCTCTACTTCATTCTGATATTCCTTAAACATGATAAATAGATTAGACTTATACCTCATTAAATAGGTATATCCATATCTAATATAGACATCAGTAAAAGCAATTAAGTAAGAAAAATACCCCTTTCCTCTACTAGAAATGGACCACATACATCAGTATCACCAATTCCAATGATTCATTGTATTTTTTTCCTTTCCCACTAAAAGGCGATTTTATCATTTTACATTGTAAAAAAGCATGACATATATCCAAGGATTTTAAATCTAGGGAATCTAAATACCCTAATTGATTTAGATTTTATAAAAACTTCTCATTTACATAACCTTGACTGAAATGACATAGGCATGTGAGATATGAGTCATTATCACTAGATTTTTTCATTGATTTCCAATAATTGATTTTCTAGTTCAACTATATACAACCCATTGTTAATATGTGCCATATGATAACATATGTTATCCTTATAAATAAGAAAAAATTTATTTCTAAACTTGAAATAAAATACCATTGAGTCTGAAATAAATTCTGAAATTATGTTTTTTGTAAAAAATGGTACATAATAACAATTATTTAGAACAAGAACTATCCCACTGGGAAAATTAAGATTAAAATATCCCACTTCCAAGGCTTCTATAATCACACCATTTTTATCTTGGATATCAACTTCACCTTTTTAAATTGTCTTGAATGTACCTGGTTCTTGTATTTAAATAAAAACGTGTGAGCCACATATAATATACAATAACCGACTTGTATAAATAGGAATATTTCATTCAATTAAAAATATAACTGAAGTAGAAGCATCAAATTTTGATTATTCTAATATATGAAATTCTTCTTAGTGTCCTTTATTAACTCATGCAAATAAGATTACATCCTGCTCATTATTATCCCTCTTTAGAATAAGATTCTTGAAAGGGAGGTGCATCAATATCTTTAACTTAGACTTTTCCCTTGACACTTTATCCTCTAATTTCATCCTCGTATTCCCTATAAGGACCAAAGAGTTTTTATTCTTAATATCCTTATATACTTGGTGAACTATGCCAAAAAAATATTGGAGTGAAATATTCACGATATTTATATTATAATTAATAATTAATTTATTGAAGATATATGGTAAATAGGAATTACTGAGATCAGTTTCTAGGTCTTGGTTCAGTTTTAACCTAATGTACTTAAGTCTCTTAATGTACCCAGTCATCTTGAGTACATGAGGTCACACTTGATTTCCTTCTACTAGCCTACATCAATACAGATCACTTGAAATATCATCTATTTATTGAAAAACTATCTCCTAGTATAACTCTTACAGATAAGATAGAATTTGGAAAGAATATTTTCCCTTAAGAATTTTATAAAACTCATTGAACATACATGAAAACATGAAACACTGAAAATATAGATTCTGTTTGTATTTTCCTTTATCCTCCTTGATTTATCCCTGAGGGGGCTTAGTAGGAAGTGGGGATTCTAGAACATAAAGCTTCCTCTCTTGGAATAGTATTATGTGCAAGTGCCTATACCAGGATGTTATCTTTATCCAATACTGATCATAGTAAAATTTATTTAGTGGTGGATTCTATTTGATTTATAATAAATAAACTTAGTATATTCATACTTTATCTTGATTACTAGATGAAATTTTCAAATTATAAATTTTTAAATGTTTCATACTATTTTATCAAATATGAATATCCCTCAACTAATAGATTCATAATTCCCAATCACTTGAGTATTCTAGTGCCAAGGATCCTTGAAACCAATCATTATAATCTATAATCTATGGATACACCAGTACTCAAAGAATTTCATATTAGGTTCCTAACTAGATAACTGAATTAACTTGTGGCTCGTTGATCTTTTGAGTGGAGTCCCATCTCTTGTAAATAATTAATTTTCATTACTCAATTCTTTGCCACTAAAGTTACAACAAGATAGCTATGAATTATTTTATACTTCAAACTTTAGTTAAGCTTACCCACCACTCTCATTAGAACTCCTTAATAGTAATTGGAACCCTCAACTAGGAATTATGAGCACTTCAAACAACCGGTTGTTCCCAAATCCAAGTGATATAAGGCATTTAATGGCTTAATTTTTTTTGATGGATTTGGTAAGTTAATATTTCTGAATTAAATCATTTTATATTTAACATGATTATTCTATGTGATTGAAATCACAACTTAACAGTGATTTTAAATATAAAAAATTCACCGCACCTGTTCATTTTAACTTTTCATGCTTGTCTATTACTATACTATGTGATTTCACGTAATAAATACACATTAAAAAAATAATTAACCATGTACATGATAA
Organism: Viscum album; assembly: GCA_963277665.1. Classification (NCBI taxonomy): domain Eukaryota; kingdom Viridiplantae; phylum Streptophyta; class Magnoliopsida; order Santalales; family Viscaceae; genus Viscum; species Viscum album. The sequence goes on along the minus strand of CAUJRU010001914.1, from coordinate 78,739 downwards.
AATAAATAAATAAATAATGAAGTGATCATGAGCTATTAACTATTGGTTAATCCATTGAGTGACTAATGTATTAACTAATACCTTAGTGGAATTCCATAAGTTAATATCTACTTTGAATTCCATTTTCCTTAACTCTCATGCACTTCACTTTTTTGGCATATCCCAAATCTCGACTCAAACTTCTTTTCTATGAACTCCTTCGATCTTTAAAATTTATACTTGCATGCATGTGAGGGGAAATTGGGATGAGAAATCAAATTTTATCACTAAAATGTGGACATGGAGGCCCTTATACAAATTAAAGATGGAGGGATGATACATAGATCATCAAAATAAAATATTTATTACATTTAAAAACTTAAATTCAATAATTAAATTAAATAAATAATAAACCAAACATGCACAGATCAGTTTCATCTCATGATCGGTCATCACGCAGTTATATTTCTTAGAAAAATTAAGTTTTCTAAAATTCAAATTGAGGGTATTTTAATGTGTTAACTTTAATTAAAATAATTTTAATTAATTATCAGTACATCCCAAAATGCCTGAAATAATTCTATTAAATCCTAGAAAAGTAAAATTAATTTCTGAATTTATTTTCAGAATTTTTTGGGTCCATTTGAACCTAAAACTAATCCCCAAATATTAATTTAAGGTTAGTGATGGGTCGGAAAGTTTGGACCTAGAAAATACCAGCCCATCCAAATTTTAGTTGGGTATCAATTTAAAGTACACATATAACATATATATAATAATATATAAATGATAACAAGCTTCTAAAGGGTACTTTGTATATTTTTTTAAATATTTTAAATAATCTTTCCTAGGAAGCATTGAATAAGCTTCCATGGGAAGATTTGAATAAGATTATAATATAAGATTTTTAATTTTAATTAAATAAGCTTACAATGGAAGATTTGAATAAGCTTCCAAGGAAAGCTTTCCATTTTTTTTGATATTTAGAAACTGAATCAACCTTCTACAACAAGATTCCATTTACAATAGACTACCCCTACTAGATTTCAGCATATCTATTTAACTAGAAAAGTAATCACATTTCACTCTGAATAAAAATCAATCACATTGGTATCCATTAAAGAAAAAAAAACTTTAATTTGCGTTACAATTTTTACACAAAACTCGTCGATCTACAATCGACCATACCTTTGAGATACGAGGTTAATAAGAAATTTTTTCAGTTTAATGAGGACCATATTGAAACCATAATTCCAAATAATATTAAATTTAATTGAAAATTTAAAGTTTTGACTTTATTTATCACATGTGTTCTCAGATTCCAATTAAAGTATCCCGGGGCAAAACAGAAGTATGAAAAACACTCAATTTATTTATTTTTGGTTTGGATTCATGTTTTAAAAAAATAAAAAAACCATTTTCTCAAATTTCTTAAAGGATAATTTTTAATTCAATTTAATAATGAAAAATAAAATTGAACGAAACAATAAACAATACCTTGTTCATTTGAAGTCATCGATTTATTCACTCGCCATCAGCGTGTCATGGATCAAATGAGCCAAAATAGGTGTCTTATAGATCATCCAAACATGAATCAAAACTCCTATATAACCGATCTACATTTCCTATGTGCCATCACGAGAAATTTTAGTGCTTTATGACAACCTATTTATTGCAAGAATAATGTGAACTCGATCGAGAAGACATGATCTATCCGACCTTGTTATTTATTTAGATTCTCTCTATAAGAACTTGAGAGGAGGGGAGATGAGATATTCTATCACTAAATTCATAAACAATTGTGGGGATTACTATTAAAGATGATAAAATGAGAATTTATACCTAGTTTATACTTTACAAAATTACACTTTGGTCCCTGGAAATCAATAACCTTTATTTTAGACCTTTATGCACAAGTATGAATTAATAAAATTGTCATAAATGTAAAAAATATTTCATCACTGACTTTTAACACTATAAAATGTCACGTGATAAAATAAGAACAATTTTTCCCCTTAACCTCCCAAAATAATTTAACAAACCTTGAAAATACTATGTTCATTTGAAAAATTATATTTTCTCATATTCACATTTATAATCAAAAAACATGTGAGTACATTGAGAAATAAATTAAATCATCATCATTCTAAACTTTAATAATATAATTGAATTTTTTTACTTATAATCGATCATACTTGGTCATTCACTATCCCTAAAGATGGGTCCCACTTCATCCTAAACTCATATTCATTAGAATAGGTAGAATTTGTGGATAAACTTAGTGTGTGACCCTCTAGGTCCTTATATTGATACTGGTGAGTCCAACCCATGTACCAATAGAAGAGTATAGAGACCCATCTTGACTCCTAATGAGATAAGGAATGTCACAGATATGAATTCCTCTTATGAACATGTTCTATGTAATATAATATATTCTTCTCCTGATATATCATAAAGTAGGATGCACACTTGTGTCATTATCATTTTATTGCTTTATATATTTCATGACCTTACTAGAAGGACTTACCTTATCATAAATTGGTCATGGATTTAATGAAATTACTACCATCTTGGTTAACAGGGGCCCACGAGATATCTCTTCCTCAACTCGGAAGTGAAAAATTCTATCTTGTTCATTCAACCAATGCCATATCACTGATGACACACCCAACACAAGATACAATGCCACAATATCAATTTTATGTTTCTTTCCTTATATAAAAGTATGTGATCTAATGGCATTCATTGATAAAAATATCACGTCTAGCGACCAATGCACATCACTAATAAAAAATAGGTAGTTTACAGCACTAGAATAAGCCTTTGTTAGCATTAAAAAAGCGCTAACTACTGAAATAAGTTTAAGAGACTAGGATTTTATCAGTGCTAGAAAGGTACTAATAAATGGGTCCTTTATCAGCGTTAATAAATCAACCCTTAATTAGTATTTTTAAAGGGCTGATAAAAGACACCATTTATCAATACTTTTATCTTGAACTAATAAAGAACCCCTTTATCAACGCTTTTACAAGTGCTGATAAACACATACTTTATCAGAACTTTTACAAGATCTGATAATGGAATCCTTTATCAGTGCATTTTGAAGCTCTGATAAAGGGACCTTTATCAGTTCTTGTAAAAGTAATGATAAAGGGTCCCTTTATCTATTCATTTAGTAATGTTGATAAAGGGGTGTAATGTTGTGTGTTGTTATAACACACTACAACACCAAAAAACAATAGTGTTATATAACATAACACTAAATTACTAGAAACAACACCTGAAATTAGAAAAATCAGATAAAAATACATAATTTAAATAGAATAAAATTTAAAATGCAAATATAAGAAAAAACTATTATAGAGAAAAAGAACTCACCTGTATAAAATAATAAACCACCCATTCTTGAGAAAAATAACACACCTATATAAGAAAACAAATCTTATGTTTGTAATAATACAAAGAAATAAATTAAATAGAAAGTGTTAATTTTAAGCTAAACTTTGAGTCATACCAGGAACACTATGTATTATATTGAGTTGTGTTTGATTATTTCATGTCACACCATTTATTTGTCATTATCAAGAATTATATCTTTGAAAATTAACATAATAAGTATAAGATAAAAATGATAAGTAAATTAATTAATTAATAGATAATAGAATGATGAGAAAATAATCTAGGATTTTTTGCTCATCTTTTCCAATGTGATACACATTTTAAACTAAAATGACAATTATATATTGAAAAGAAACACTTGGATAATGGATATTATCTTAAGTGAGTGAAACTTTTTTTCCTAAATTATCAAGAAAATATGAGTACTTTTGATCAGTTTTTAGTGATTGAAACTTTTTTTACTAAAATATCAATTTTAAAGTGATAAATGACACTTCGAGACATATCAGGCACAACATTTATCAGATTGAGGTGAATCTAATTCATACAAATCACAAATGAATTATGTATCATTTTCTTAAATTATAAAAAGAATATTAATGTGTTTGATTAGTATTGAGTATGTTAGTTGTATTTTTTTAATAAAATTAATGTCATTTTAAATAAAAAGATGCAGTTGGAGTCATATCAGTCACACCATGTGTTGGATTAAGGTAAGGCTGATTCCTACATGTCCCAAATGACTTAGTGATAATTTTAAAAAAGTATAAAAACAATACAAATACATTTTCTTAGTTTTGAGTATGCCACTTGTGTTTTGTACTAAATATTATTTTAATCTTGAAGCACAAACTTTGAGTCATACTGGTCACATAGTGTGTGGGTATGATTTGAGACTAATTCCTACACACTATAACTAAATTATGAATCATTTTCTAAAATTATGAAGACAATATGTGTGTGTTTTTTTGGTTTTCACTGAGTGACACTTTTTGAACTAAAATATCAATTATAAATTAATAAAGTTCACTTTGAGTCCTATTGGGAATATAATGAATCATATTGAGGTTCATCTGATTCATATACATAAAAAATGACTTACAGATCATTTTACTAATGTATCAAACAATCCAAGTGCATTTTCTTGGTTTTGAGTATGTCAATTGTCTTTTTTACTAAAACTATTGCCAATTTTAAATAAAGACTCACTTGGAGTCATACTGGTCACACCCTGTGTCAAATTGAGGCTCGGATGAACCCTACATGTCCCAAATGACTTATGGATCATTTCCTAAAGTACCAAAACAATACGAATGAATTTTATTAGTTTTGATAATACCACTTTTGTTTTTTTACTAAAATGTCTTTTTAAACTAGAAACATGCACTTTGAGTCATACCAATCGCATCATGTGTGTGTTTTATGTGATACTAATTCGTACATGATAAAAATTAATTTTGAATCATTTTACTAAATTTTCATGATAATATGAGTGTGTTTTCTTGGTTTTCAGTTAGTGAAATTTCTTTAACTACAATGTAAATTTTAAATTAACAATGGACACTTTGAATCATACTGGGAACATACTATACTGAATTGAGGTACATATTGTTACTTCACATCAAAAATGACTTATGGATTGTTTTTATAAAGTTACAAAACAATCATAATGTGTTTTATTGATTTTGAGTATGTTATTTGTCATTTTTACAAAAATTAATTTCAATTTTAAATAAAAAGACACACTTGGAGTCATAATGGTCACAATGTGCATTGTATTGAGGTATAGATAATTCCTAGACATCTCAAATGACTTATGGATCATTTTACTAAAGTATCAAAATAGTTTTAATGTGTTTTCTTGGTTTTGAGTACACCACTTGTGTTTTGTACTAAAATGTCATTTTAAACTAGAAGCACACACTTTGAGTCATACCGATCACATAATGTATGTGTTTTATATAATACTGATTCCTAAACATCAAAAATAAATTATGAACCATTTTACTAAATTATAAAGACAATATGAGCGCATTTTTGAGATTTCAGTTAGTGACACTTTTTTGTACTTAAATGTTAATTTTAAACTAATAACGAACACTTTGAGTCATATCCGGCACATCATGTATCAGATTGAGGTGAAACTTGTTCCTACACATTGAATGAATTATGGAACATTTTACTAAAGTATCAAAACAATATGAATGATTTTTATCAGTATTGATTATATCAGTTGTCTTTTTTACTAAAATTAATGTCAATTTTAAATAAAAAGACGCACTTGGAGTCATGCCAGTCACATTGTGAATCAGTTTGAGGTGCATATGATTCATACACATACCAAATGAACTATTGATATTTTTACTAATGTACAAAAACTATACAAATGAGTTTGATCAGTTTTGAGTATGCCACTTGAGATTTTTAATAAAATTTCATTTTAAACTGGAAACACACACTTTGAGTCATACCGATCAAATGATATGCTCATTTGATGTGAGACTGATTCCAACATGTTAAAAATTATTTTTTAATAATTTTAAAAAATTATAAAGACAATTTAGTTGAATTTGTTTGGTTTTCAGTGAGTTATGTTTTGTGAACTTAAATGTTAATTTTAAACCAATAACGGACACTTTAATTCATAATGAGTGCATAATGTATTTTATTGAGGTATGGTTTATTCGCACACCTCACAAATGAATTATATATTTTTATAATAAAGTATTAAAACAATATTAATGTTTTTTTTATTTTTGAGCATGTGATGTGTGTTTTAAACTAAAATGTAAACTATATACTAAAAACATAATGTTCGAGTCATATCAGTCACATTGTGCATTGGATTGAGGTTCCATTGATTGAGTATATGATGTGGGTTTTTTATTCAAACATATTCAATAAATCAGAAAAGAAATAAATGTTCCATTTTGATGGAAGAAGAGACCCCATTCTTTTTGAAACTCCTCATACAAAAGAACAATGTTCTCTTTTTTATGGTTTATTATAGATAATTGAAGGAAAAATATAACTTCCCAAAATATCTATTCAAAAAAATAACATTAGATGAAAATGATTAATAAATTAACTTAAAAAGAGTAGATAAAATGGTGAAAAAATTAACTAATTAAGTATTAGAAATTAAACTTTTCATGATGGTTGTATACATTATTAACCCACTTATTTACTATTGTTATCTCAATTGAAGCGTCGAAGTCCAATCCCTTGTGAGTATGAGAAGATTCAAACAAACCACCCCAACCTGAGAAAAATAATCCAGATTTATAATAATACAATTTTCATGTTAGGAATACTATAAATATATAAAATAAATATAAATATGAAACAATACATTAATAAAATGTCAATTTTTAACTAAAACCACATAATTTGAGTTATACTGGGTCCATCGTGTATTGATTTGATGTATGGAAGGTTCATTTGAAGTAATTTTTTCATTTTTAGTGATTTCTTCATAAGAGGGTTTATTTTAATTTGATGTCATGTTTACATAGACACCGTCCCTCCTCGATGACCACAATATCTCCATGATGGTTGTCCTCTAATAGTTCTCTCATACACCCACTGGCTTCAGTGGTTGATTATACCCATATTTATTCCAACATTTGAGTTGGATTATATACTTATTTGATGATAATATTTTTGTTCTATGACTCTAAAGTGACTATTGGATCTACTACTGATACCCTTTATTTTCAGTTTAGAGAATTTATTAGCAAGAAATTACATCTATTTTTTGTTGTTGTTTAATTTGTTTTTGGTGAGTGGTTACTGTAAAACTTCAGTAATATTTGATATAACTTGTAAAGTTATAATTTAAATTGAAGCGTATGATAATAAATTTGAAAAATAAGTGGCGTATGTTTTGATTCTAAAAAATCTCCTCCTCTTAAATTCCTATATAACATCACTTAAATAATTGGTGATTTTTTTTTCAATAAGAAACTTTAAACACTTACACAATGGATATTATATTAAGTGACAAGTGTTTTCTGCACTTTTCAATAATTGTACTCCAACACAACATTGGTATGATCCTCATTCTAATCCATTACCAAAAAATTTTAGTCTTTATAAGACAATGATTCATCTCCTCCTCCACCTCATTCTCCGCCTCAGTCTCCACCTCTACCTCCTCCTCCACCTTAGTCTCTAACTATAACTCCACCTATGCTTTCTATTCCATCACCTCCTCTGCCTCTACCTCCACCATTGCCCAAAAATTTTATTTTTTGAAAGTTTGTGATTCTAAATAAATTGATTTCCTCCATTATACATATCCTTGAGTAATAGATCAAAAATAAAATATAATCATTTTGACACTAATTCTTCAAACCATAAATATATTTCTATGGTCATAGTTCACACCAGATCCAAAACATAATAGGTAATCACCTAAAATTGTTGTCTGCAAACATTCCAACAACATGTATGCTGCCCACTCATCTCTAAACAAATTTATTTCTTCTTTTGAGTATGATTCTTTTCATAAATCTTGATAGTAATAATAAAATATAGACAAAACATGATTAAGAAATATATTTAATGAAATTATAATTAACGTTAGAAATTACCTATTGGGGGATGCTGTTCTTTTCATGTTTTATGATCTCTCTCAAAAGTTTGAATACATAATATTTACAATTGATGCCATTATCTTTCATCATACAATGTAGAAACACTAAAAAAAAATAAGTAAATTGTTTTAAAATAATTTTTGATAGTTAAATATTTCTATATATACCTTAATCTATTTTTATTTTTATTATTCCACATGATTTATCTATTTATACACTAACTTTATTCCATGATTTATCCTATATTTAGTGACCTACATATCATAACAAAATTATTGTTAAAAAACAAACTAAAACATATAATTTGAAGTTTGTCGATAAAATTTTGATTATAGTGTATTAAAAATTTTCAATACACATCATGTGTAGTCTATTTGTTGGATATCAATATATTAGATCCAAAAAATAAATATTTGTGGTATCTAGAATAACTGCGATCGACATCCAGTGTTTCCTAAGAAAACAAAAAAAATATAAATTCCAAAATTAAAATTATATTTTATGTGATTAGATTTTAGAGTTTTACTTCTATATTATAGAAATAATAAAGTTTTTATCTTTTGATATTTTTTTATCAAACATTTCGAGTAGCTCATATATTTTCTTCTCAATTTATTCCTTATCCAAAGTATGTTTTTCTATATAAATGATACATGGATTAATGAATCCAAACCATGATTCACATATTTTTCTCTTTATATAGTAGTAATATAAATGGTTGTAGAAAATTTGAATAATTATTAACTTTAATAACCATATTATCTCACTATTTAGATAGAATATTATGAAAATATACTTTATATATGTATTCAAAACTGAGACACCCAGCCATTCATGCTTGAAAATCTCAATCCTAGTCTCAATACCAATTACCTATTTTATGAATGGTCCATATTTTTTTCATATGGAATGTAATACATATTTTCATCTTTAAATGTTGTATTTTCATGAAGTTGTAATGATAATAAATTTTTCTCTAGAACTGGCGGGGAGAAGGTACTCTCGAAAGGTCATTTTGATTTCTTGGTTGACTCACTAGATTATCTTGATCCAACCTTCTGTTTACTCATTGTTTTATCCATCTATAATATCATACCTCACTTCATAACTTTCTTCATCAACTGTTACAGGTTTTTCATATGTTTTTTTAAATACACACCTCATGTATCTTTATAATATTAGATGAACGTGCTATGAAAGTTCCAATAGCGTCCTCGACTATTGTAATATCCATTCCATCAAGTAAAATAGGAAAATCATTAGTTTTCTCATGAGATACCTCAATCCCCTTTCTCATGAGATATTTTGGGAGGTCTTTATGGTGTATCTTTTCTTCTAGGATATCATACACCATACCCCTCACAACAAGACGGTGGGTGGGTGTTGATAGATTCAAATCACATAAAATTATACCCTACAGAATTTTAATAATATAAAGTTATCAAAAGTTGTTTGATTAAAATTTATGAGAAATAGTAATGAAAAAATTGATTACCTTGGGTAAGGTATATGGTTGGGGGGAATGACTAACCTCAAAGCTAGTTGGTCTGTTTGGTTCATTTGTGAATCATTGTTCCACCACCGGTTCACTTTTATCCTTTATCATACATTAGTATGACAAACCAAACTAGACAATAACATCTTGCAGTGAGCCTATTTGAGCCTGCAATTTTTCCACCATATTATATATTTCATCATGTGGTTTTATCACTACCACAAAATAGGGCAAGGGAAGTTCTTCCTTTTATCAACGCTAAGCAAAAAGTGTTGATAAAGGGGTGGGCCTTTATCACCTTTATCAATGCTTTTCTTAACACTAATAAAGGGAACATTTATCAATGATATTATTAGCACTAATAAAAGTTTTTATTTTTAATTTATATAAAATTATTATATTTATATTAAAAAATAATGTTTATTTGTATACATTAAATAATTTTTTTATAATTAATATTTTTTTAATAATTCAAAAATATATATATATAAAGTTTTAATTGAAAAAATTATTTCTAAGATTACAATTAAATAAATAAATAAATAAATATATAGTTAAATAATTATAATATTATAATAAATTACATTAAATAATAAATATATTAATTAGATTTATTATATTTATTAGAGATTTATAAGATTTATTAGATTTATTGGATTAATTAATTGTATTTATTATATTTATTATATTTAATATATTTAATATATTTATTTTATTTATTAATATATAATACTTTTTAGTATATATATATTTATAATTAAAATTATTGAATATATATGTGTTTTCCAATGAATTTGGTTAACAAATATATTGATCATGTGTATATGTTATGTATCATATATATGAATTCATTTATACATTACATCTCATTGTCCATTGATTTAGTGTATTGATTAATTCATAATATTACCCATATGAACTATATATGTTCTAAAAAATGTACTTATAAAATTACATTAAATACATTTAAATAATAAAAATATTTTATTATATTTTTAATGATATATATAAATACTATTCAAATAAATTTTTAATTATAATTTTATTAATATATATATATATTAATAATTATATTCTAATATTTGTAAATATATACTATTTATAGTTATAATTATTAATAAATAAATATATATTTATCCTATATATCATTTAAAATAAATATATAAGAATATAAATAAATTATTAAAATTATGCTTTTCTCAGTGCTTTTGTAGCACTGATAAAGGCCTATATTTATCAGCGCAAAAAAAATCATTGATAAAATAAGTCTTTATCAGTGCTATAATTTTAGCACTGATAAATAGGTATTTTATGAGCATATTTTTAGCGGTGAAAAAATCCTATCATTATTAGTGATAAAAAAGCATTGATAAAATATCTATTTATTAGTTCTATAATTTTAGCACTAATAACAACATATTTTATCAGTGCTTTTTTAGCGCTGATAAATGGATATCTTTATCAGCGGTAATAAAGCCCTGATAAAGGTTTGTTTTATCAGTGATTTTTATTTTAGAGCTGATAAAACATACCTTTATAAGTGCTTTTAAGTATCACTGATAAAGGTTCGAGTGGTTTTTATAAAAGAACCCCAACAGTCTCCACCTCTCTCACACCCTTTCAAGCCTTTGTGGAAGCTGAACCCTACGCCGTCGACCCCTCCTCCTCTACAACCCCTCCTCCTCCTCCTTTTCTACCATTTCTACCTTGTCATCCTCCTCCAACACCACTACCTTATCCTCCTACTCTTCCACGACCGCTCCTCTATTGCGATCCTTCTCCTCCTCCTCCTCTGTTGTCGCCTCCACCTCCTCCTCCTCCTCCAACCTTCGATTCATCCTCATCTTCTGCTGATGCCACTGCCTCCTCCTCCTCCTCCCCCACCTCCTTCTCATCTTCTTCATTGTGCTATCCCCTTGGCCATGTGACCTGATCTTGTGCCCCCTCCTCATCCGAAGACCATCCCAAAAACCTCCTTTATAGCACACGAATTCCACCAGTGAGTCTCTTATGTAATGAATTTTTACTCTTCTTCATTAAAAAGGAAATTGGTGTGAAGAGCTAGTCTTTGGGTCACCGTGAAAGCACTGGATACCAGTGCACATGTGTTTTTATGAAATTTGGATGCCTTATGGAATCCCATAGTTTGTTTTTTGGGGATGATTAGAGTCTAAGAGGATATTTTGAGGTGGAGATAGATTACGTGGTCTAGGAAGGAATCTATTGGTTGCACGCTGGTTCTTAGGTGATAGCATAATGGATAGTTTAATTAGGTCAGTGTTTGACTATGTAATCACATCAGGGGTTAGATTAGACCATGATATATTAAGATGAGTATGGTATTCCCCCGATAAGCAAGGAATCATGCTCTTGTACTTAATGGAATATTAGTGGTGAAAGTAGAGAATTATTTAGTTTGGTTATCTGGGGTTTTAATTGTAAAATGAAATAATATGTTTGGTTTAGACTATGATGTGTATTCTTGGTAGGTTTTTCGATTCCTTCAGAGTTATTAATTTAGATTAGAAAGTGATATAACATGTTAGTGGTTGGGATCCCTTTTAAAGTAGTTCAGGTAGAGGATGTTTGACTATGCGATCATGTGATGTTATATGTAATGATTTGACACATTGATTATTTAATATTTTTTGATGGGAATTTTTAGAGGTATCTAATGATTTAAAAGGAAAATATTTGTGTTTAGGTTGAACCTGGATGGTAGAGGTGTATCTGTAGGGTTTAGAAATTTGGGAAGAAAGGAGAAGACCGACATTTTACTGTAATTCTCATGTGTGGTTGGGTAAGATTCATTTTAAGTGGCACTAGGTGTGTCATAAAAAACTTGAAAATAGATTTTGGTAAGAAATTTTATAGGTGGGAGGCACCATGGATCGAAATTGTCTTTCATGAGTAGAGTATTATGGTGGGGAGTGTCATAGACCAGGTGATTGACTAAACATTGACGTGATCTTTTCTCAAGATAGGCTAGCTTAAGTAAGTACCATCTCATCATCTTAGTGATGGTTATGAGCTTTGGCTCAAGATCAGGTGGCATTGTGTCTTCTGTTGGGTGCTACAACTTGATATCATATTGGGAGTTTAGGAATAGAAAGCGTTTGTTTGACTCCAAATAGATAACCAATAGTGGTGATTCAATAGTATTAAAACTAGTACATATCAAGTATGATAATGGTGGAGTGTTTTTAATGCCTCATCCATGTTGTTATTTGAATTTTTAGGGGGAGATGGATTTTTTTTCAATTAGGGGACAAACCATTTTTAAAAATGAGGGTCAGATATAGAACCTATAAGTTGGGACATCTTAAATTATTTTTTATATAGTTTGAGGCTCTATTTGTGTCTTAGGTTCTTAAATAAGTCACAAAATATTTCGAAGTTGAAATTATGGTTTTGGGGGTATCAGCTTAGGGAGAATGGTTAGCACATGATTAGTGATAACCATGTACCACAATTGTGAAAATTGGTTTTCATAGGCACACAATTTGTTTAAATCATTTGAGGGGCCTTAGAAAACCATAAAAAAATAATTAATAAATTTTAATTTCATTTCTCATGGTTTGAAAACTATTTGTTAAATGATGCACATTAACCATGTGAAATGATGTGCCCAGGATAGCGAAGACTGTATAGTTTTCACATGGTTTTGAAAACCATATGGACACAACTTGAACCTCTTTAAAAAGTGATTTTTTAAAAAATACCCTATAATCCTTTTATGTTTTACTATATTTTTCCCCTTTTCTCATCCATAACCCCTCTGCGCTATGCCATCCTCCACCTCCTCTTCTATTGGGTGGTTCTACCTCACTTGGTGTATGTTTCATCCTTCATTACTTGTATTGGAGAGAATAGGATTATTTTACCTCTCTTATTCCTTCTATTTTAGTTTTATTTCATTTTCATACCTTGTTCCACTTGGTTAAGCTAATATGTCCTATTTTTTAACATTTTTTGGTTTCTCATTTTTACCTATTTTATGCTGAATTAGAGGATAATATTTGGTGTGTGAGGGCTTAGAGGTTATGGTGTAGTGATGAAAAATGAATCGTATTCCCTTTCCCCTAGATTATATGATTTCATTTTTGACCGTGCACATGAATTATAGATGTGTTTTTACCAAGAACCATTGTGGTGTGGCTATCTCCTTTATGTTGTAGTTCTTTCTCATTTGGGACCCATCATGGCATGGACCAATGTGTTGGGTTGTGATGCATGTTTTCCCAAATTGACTATATGTTGTGTTTTGATGAATGTATTGTTCTCCTTATATTTAGTTCCTTTTCGATTAAGTCCATAAACATCTCCACATCATTAAGCCCCCAAGATTATCATTTAAACATTCCACATCACTTGTAACTATATGATGAATAAAACCAAACCTATTAAGATTAAATGAGGATTTTAAGATATTTCCTATATATTTTTCTGTAGGATATGAAGTCATCACATAAGTTTTAATCATTTATTAGTTTCTGATGTCTACTTCACACACTAGGTTCAAAAAACATTACTACCATACAAATGATGAAATCCTTAGTAGTGACTATTCTAATGTCCAATATATAAAAGAATTATTAGATATGATACTATCAAGATCCACCCCCATAAGAACTATAGTGGATTTTGGAATATATTAGTGACTGAACCCCCAATCCTATATTTAAATGGACATGGATCAGTTAAAATTGGAAATGTAATGATACGGCCCAAGCTGGTATCATAACTAACAACTGAACTGACTTCCCACTAACCTAATAGGAGTTCATGATCCCTACAGTATAACAATGATACCATGGAAAAAAGATACAATTAATTTGGAATATTTTACCCCTAAATTAGAGTAAATTAAAAATGATCTTTCTCCTGAAATCCAGAAATGTCCCATTCATAAGTTGAACATCTAGAAAAATAGTAGATACACAAAAAATAAATAAACAAGAAGAAGATATCATATATGGAAAATAAAATCCCACTATTGACCAATAATTTTTTTTAACCAAATATGTACCATTCCTAAATATCATTGGACCTATTTTTGATAGGTATAACATATGAGTTCTCATTTTATGTTTTCTTTTTAGTTGTAAATTTCATCTACCACGTGCCTCTCCTCTGTTGTGAACGTACCTCTACTGCACACTGAACGACACCTTCACAGTGAGTTTTCTCCTCTTACTCATTGGTTTCCTCTTGTTATCATGTTATTACTATTTGAAATTGACTGTTATGTTGTGAAATGTATAGGAAAAAATCCCCACTGAAAATCGTGGTCGTTGGTGGTCCTTGTTTGCGCACTAAATGAATTGCATGTTTGTTGGTTCCCATTGAACATTTGAATATAAAAATTGGTAATTTACATATACTTGGATAATTAATGAATTCCCTAGGATGATAAAACTTCTGTGATAACCCCTGTATTAACAAAAATAATTGAATAAGGGATGTTTTTTAAAATCTAAAATTGTGTCTGTTTGGTTTGTATTTTATTGCAATTGTGATCACGATTGTGTGTTTTTATGGTGTTGTAGTTATTGGCATGATTGGTATGCCATTTATTATCCATTTTTAGTTCCTCCACTATTTAATATCAATCCAAACCTTACCCATTTCAAGAGAAGCACCACTTTTTTACTAGTGAAATTCCACTGAATCTTAGAAAACCACTTCACTAGAGGACTCTATGGGACACTTTATGGAAACCCTAGACAATAACCATAATAAAAAATGTAATGAATCCTTACAACCACAAGAAATCTATTGAAAATCATACCATATATTAGTTTAGTACCATAGTTCTTTACTTGAGACATTATGTTTCTATAGAAACACTAAAAAACCGGTTTACAACAATGCATATAGATCACATGTGGGATACTAAA
This sequence comes from Viscum album, assembly GCA_963277665.1. NCBI lineage: Eukaryota > Viridiplantae > Streptophyta > Magnoliopsida > Santalales > Viscaceae > Viscum > Viscum album. The sequence goes on along the minus strand of CAUJRU010001914.1, from coordinate 63,368 downwards.
ACATTCTAGTGTAAGGGACTATCATAGATAGTTCCATTTATTAGGTGGTTGGGAAGATGGGTGTGATATACTTTGTTCCTGAGTAATACATGGAGAGGTAAGGGTATTGTTTACCATATCTAGTAACATTGATTATAGTTAGATGATGACCCTAGTTGAACATATTCTGTGTAATTATTTTGTTAAATATTAATATTACTGAATCAAATAGGATGAATATGAACATATAATGGATGAATTATAATCCGTTGAAAAAAGAGTATGAAGAGGTTGTGAAAGAGTTTATGAAGTTTGAAAATGATCTTGCATATGACCCTTCTCAAATCCTTTGTCTATTTTTACACTATTGTTATTCAGGACGAATTAATCTAGAGGAGTTGGAAGAACACTGGATCTGTCACATAATAGATCAGAGTTATACATTTTGGAATAAACATGGCGAAAAATGAATATAGGTAGTGGTTGGGATAACACTATGTTTTATGGATCATCTGATATGATTACAAGCATGAAAAATAAAGAAGATATTATGGAAGATGTGATTACAAATGTAAATGATGATGAAGATCATATTGAGTAAATGAAAAGGAAAGTTTATGGTGAACTTCGTGATTACCCTAAATTGTTTGAGAAGTTAAAGAGTTGTACAAAGATTCCATTGTATGATTGTTTCACTAAATATACAACATTGTCATCCGTACTAAAGCTGTATAATTTGAAAGAAGGAAACATGTGGAGTGAAACCAGTTTTATGGAACTAATTTCTCTCATGAATGACATGCTCTCATAAGATAATGAGCACCCAAGATGAACATACGATGCCAAATGAATGCTATGCTCGGTGGGTATGATCTATGAAAGAATACACGCCTACCCAAATGAATTTATACTGTTTTTCAAGGACCAAAAATCACTTAAATAATGGACAAAGTGTGGTGATTCTTGATACAAGAAAGATGAATCTAGTCCTACAAATGTTCTATGATACTTTCCAATCATTCCAAGGTTTAAGAACCTATATAGAAGTGAGGAGACTATAGGAAAATTAACATGGAATGCAGATATAAGAATTAAATAAGTGAAACTATGTCACCTGGTAGACTCTCCTTAGTGGAAGAGAATTGATCACGAGTATCCTAAATTTGAAAACAAGCTGAAAAACCTTTGTCTTGTGTTATCTACAGATGGGGTGAATCCATTTAGTTTTCAAAGATGAAGTCTCAGTACATGGATGGTTATGTTGGAAAATTATAACTTACACCGTGGTTATGCATTAAATGAAAATACATCATGTTATCTATGCTTATATCAGGACTAAAAAATTGGGTAATGATATTGATGTTTATTTGGATCCATTGATTTAAGATTTGAAATTATTGTGGGATTCAGGTGTTACGTTGTATGATGCTTAGAAAAAATGAAGATTTCATATTGAGAGCCATGTTGTATGGGACGATAAACAACTTTCCTACTTATGTAATTTTTTCAGGAAATAACATTAAAGGAACTCAAGGGTGTCCCCTTTTCGAACAAGGTACATAGTCAATTCAGTTGCAATATTTATCCAAAACTGTGTTTCTAGGACATCGCAGATTTCTACCACGATATCATATGTATCGATCTTGGGTGATATCATTAAATGGAAGTTCAGAAGAACATAAAACATCGTCTCCACTAACAGGTGTTCAATATTTTGAGAAAGTAAAATATGTGGACACTAAATTTAGTAAATCATTTTTGAAAAACCTTATGAAAACTGGTTGAAAAAAGAGATCAATTTTTATTTGAATTACCATACTGGAATTGTCTATATGTGAGGCATTTTCTTGGTGTTATGCATGTTAAAAAAATGTATATGATAGTGTCATCAACACGTTGTTAATGCACCTGAAAAAACAAAGGATGAAATTAAGGCTAGGTGGGATATGGTTGAGATGGGAATATGAGAAGAGTTGGCACTAGTGAAGGGTAAAAAAAAATTTATTCCTCCTGATTCTTACAATATTTCCAGGAAGAAGATATATCAGTTTTTCAACTTCTTGAATGATATAAAGGTTCTATATGGGTATTAATCAAATATAAAACATTGTGTCAATGAGAAATTTAAAGTTAAAGGGTCTGAAATCACATGCCTTCCATGTTTTTATGAAAGATCAAGTTCCTATAGCTTTACATTTCATTTTTCCCAAGAATGTGTTCCATACACTAATGGAGATCTATTTCTTCTTCAAATATATATGATGGAAAATTATAGACTTGGTGAAATTGAAAACTGTGGGAAGAGAAATTGCTATCATATTATGTAAGTTGGAAGTGTTCTTCCCACTGACAATCATTAATATAATGGTTCATTTGATGGTTCATTTTGTGGGAGAGATTAGAATATGGAATCCTGTACATTATAGATGTATGTAACCAATTGAAAGGTATATAAATATTTTGAAAGGGTATGTCAAAAATCAAATTTGGCCAGAGGGTTGTATTGCAGAGTGATATGTTATTGAGGAAGCCATTGAATTCTGTATTGAATACCTGTCTGGTGTGGAAAACATTGGCCTACTAAAATATTGTCACACTAGGTGGCTTGAGGGAGAAATAATTTATGGAAGAGAGGTTGTCACAATAAATATTACAGATTGGGAGAAGGCTCACCTTTATGTTTTTCATAACGGTTTCGATGTTGACCCGTATATTAAAACCCAAAAAAAAATTCTTAGGCATTTGAATCCAACTAGGGTTGGAAAATCGATATCAGATACACATAATCGATGATTTATAGGATGGTTTTAAGACCATATTTTTAAGAAGTCAGATGAAAATCCAGAGTCAATTTTAAAATAACTTCTATGGCTAGCCGGAGGAACAAGTGTGTATGTATTATATTACAATGATTATGTACTTATTGGTTATACATTCTATACTAATGAACATGGTGAAGATAGTACCATACAGAATAGTGGAGTTACACTTGTGGATAAAGTGATGCATGTTTCCGGTACAAAGGGTATAAATCCAATTTATATGAATACGTCATACTTTGGCATCATCAAAAAAATATGGGAGTTGGATTATAATAAATTTCAAGTGCCTATTTTTAAATTCAATTGGGTTGATAACAGGAATATAAGGAAAAGTTAATGACGAATGATGATATCATAGAGATGATGTCGGATGAGAGCATCACAAGGACGCCAGATCGGAAGTTCAGATTAGATGATATGCTAAGAGGTAGTTAACCAACAGTAGTAATGTGCACAAAGAATCATTAGTTTTGATATTAGCTTATATATGGACTAAATAAACCTTCTGGAAAGATGTAAAGATAATTTTATGATATAATATCTCTATTTTAATGAAAAATTATATAATGAAATGTTGATTTTATTTTCATTATTCCTTTCAGGGTTCATTTATTTTGGAATATTTCTGTCCATGTGACATGCCTTTGTAGGAAGATCGACGAAGGTGTTTCTGCTCAGTCACAAAGGTAATCTTGATGTTTTCACAGTAAAATCATTGTCCATAGAATTAATGCATTGTTTCATATTTATATTTAATTTATTTCTTTTATGTAAGGAATATTAATCTACTCATATGTAATATCAATGTATGAAATGTTTAGGTCATTATTGTTGGTATCAAAATAACTAGCCTATTCAAAATTGAGCAAACACATTCAGTTGTTTTGATAATTTAGAGAGATGATCCATAAGTCCTGTCTATGTGAACACGACTCCAAAAGCATATCGAACAACAAATGATGAGAATAAATCACCAAAAAACCTAATCCACATCATCTAAAACCTCGTGCCTCTATGACCATGTCCCTAATGTCTTGATGGTAATAAATTGGTTCCGTTTTCTTCCATTATTTTATGTGGGACACCAAATCTGGTGATGATGTTTGCTTACTCAAAAACATACATTTCTTCTTTACATGGATTTTCTAAAGGGTACAACCTCAGATGATGTGTAAAAGAAGCCTATTTTGTGAGAATATATATTAATTGTATGGACATGGTTGGAGGGTATGGTCCCAAGATATCTATTCCCCATATGGAAAATAGATATGAGTACTTTGATATGTGATGTAACTACATGGTATAGTGGATAAATCATTCATAAAAACCAGCTTAACCAATCATAGTGGAACAAGAGCAGGCCCATAAGCATCTCATATAATCATTTGAACAATTTAATAAGCATGTATTTAATTAATTAGGTTATCACTTGAACAAACCACATAGTGTAGATGGAAACACCCCAAAAAAACTCCCAAAATAAAGGAGAAAGCTAAGAACCACCTAACTTGTACTATTATTTTCTCACGTATTTGATATCTTCCACAAAGTAAATCTGAATCAGAAGAAAATGATGTTTTAGATGAATGCCCTGAAAATAAGAAAAAAGGGATCACATGGATTTACCTATCCATATAGCGAGATAAATAGAAAATAGAAGATAGAAAATTGAAGGTATTATTCAGATGAATCTATGTCCAATAATGGATCCCAGATCAAAGTTTGGATGATGGAGTTCTTTCAAAGCCCATGTAGAAGGAAGATGGAGTAACTCCCTATGTTGTGCATTATAAATGGGGGGAAAGGGAGGAGAAATAAGGAAATAGTCAATGAGGGCGAAAAATTATTTTCCCACTTTTTAATGGGCCACAAGGTTTGGCTGCACAGTTTGGATAACCGTGTGACAACCATACGTTGCCCACTATCTATGCACCACACTACGCACAGTTAGGCGCAAAATTTTCCAAACTATGAGAAAACAATGTGAATCACCTCTATTAAAAACTAAAGAGGTTTCATACAGCTATTAACCCCCACCTTCATTGTTTTCCAAGACCTCTAAGTGTAGATAAATCACAACTTCCCACTCTTGGTACAACTCTCAGTCCGTCATCAGATCCCTGAGTTTTCCCTATTCCTTGGATCCCACCTATCTGATAAGGCTTCCTATAGAACATATCCAAATGGATCATCCCTTCACACACATGACACTACTTTAGAACCTTATCATAGTGGTTCTGAACATTACCTAGATTTATACACTAAAAGAACAGTACTTTAAACCCACTCCTTGTAAGTATATCTAACCTTTGTGTCTATGGATGAAGTGCTTGAAGAATCTGGTCTCAAAATCCTTCTAAGATAGTTCCTTGTGTCTTCCCTCCTATAACTATAAATCCCAAAAGAATTATTTATTTCCTCTGAGCATGTATGTCACCAGCCTCACCCTCCGACCTGGGGTGTCTCGAGCTAGTAAAAGATAGTTTTTACTAACCCTATATAGTTCTCTTTTGTATTCAGTCAACCTTCACTCTGAAATAATGGGTGCAGAGACTGAAACTCTCAAGTCAAGTACACCACAGATGGATCATCTCCCTGGGATCCCTTATCGATGCCCTATATGAAACGAACTAGGCTCACCCTGATCTACTCATTACTACATGGCCCAAAGTTTTCCATCTGTAGCTTTCCCATCTGCAGCTTTTTCTCCTATACTGAATCCTATAGCAGGTTATCATGGTCATCCCGACCCTTCGAGGCCTTATACCATGAACACTTAAGCAGCACCATATCATCACCCTCTCGACTGTCCACTGAACCCCATCTAGGTGGCATTCCACTAAAATCCAATCATGATGGTCAAACAACCATATCATTGTATATATAAAAATATCACCAATAGAAAAGGTTGTAATAGGCAACACATCTCACCACCCATACACTCCCTTAACACACCATGTCACACAACATCTGGTCTCAAGGCCACTTACCTACCCGTATCAAGGTTAGATATCAAGTATCATCTAGTCTTATGTCCACAAAACTACCCACATTAGAGTTTGGAATCACATATAATCCATCCTTATAGACCCTTGCCTACCCATGATAAGGCCATACATCAAATATCATGTATCAATTTGGGTTTGCTGAGTATAATTCCATTAAAGAGGCTATATAACAAAAACATGATTTAGTTTATTTTTTGGAACTTTAAACAACTCACCCCCAATCATCATCTATGTATACCCTTATCAAGGTCCGAACCATATATCAGATGCATATAAAGTCACATACAAATCTCATTGTAACCACATGTTTGGGTTGGTTGAGTAGAATTCCACCAAAAGAGGCTAAGTAAGAAAACACTATTTATATTCTTTGTTGACACTTTAAATAGTGAAACCCTTCTTAGCTCAATCTAGGTTCCCAATGAAAATCATAAGAAATCATACATAATATGAAACTAAGTTCCTATCATAATGCATAATCAAACCTCCCTTGCTATACTTGGCCAAATGTCAAAATCCACATAATAGAAAAATATCACACCCAAGTGTGCCACATAAGGTGGAAATAAAATCAACTTTAAAAGAGCAAAGTAAAACATCAATTTACTACTGTTGGAAAGATAGCCTATCCCCAATTCAGGGGGATGAAAGCACCCAAACATAAGATCTGTTCCTAGTCCTAACATACTCAAAAGAACAAGTGACATACTCATAACCGAGAAAACCCATTCAGATTGTTTTAATATTTAAAACAATGATCTATGACTCATTTGTGACATGTAGTAATCAACCCCACCTCAATACGATGCACAATGTGACTGTATAACTTTACATGTGTATTTTTTATTAAAAATTGACATTTTATTAATGTATTATTTCATATTAATGTTTAATTTATTTCATTACTGTATTACTAACATAATATTTTTTTTCTTATATAGTTGGAATTTTTTTCTGGATTTCAGATGCTTTGTTCAGTAACTAATACCACAGATGACAATTTTTGAGAGGGGATCACAGATGAAAAAAGGATGAAACATGAATTTTTTTAACTATGTGTTGGATAGTTTTAATTGTAACTATATAAGACATTGTTTGAAATGTATATAACCATGTTTTTTTATTAATGATGTCAAGAAAATTTATATAGCCTTGTTTTATAAACTCTTGTGTGTTTTGTTTCATTCTTATGTGCTTTGTTTGTGTGTAGGTGATGTTTTCTGCACCTGTTTTGTGTACAGGTGCTGTTTTGTGCTGTTTGTGGGAAAGTGCAGGTGCTGTTTTTGTGCAGGTGTAGGTGATGGGTGTTCTATTAAATAAACAACACATCACAAGTAATTCAACCTTTATCCGTGCTATTTTGAGTGTTGATAATGGTATACCTTTATTATCTCTAAAAAAGTGGTGATAAAGGGGGGACCTTTACCAGTACTTTTTTTAGTACGAATAAAGGGCCCCCTTTATCAGTGTTTTTTAGCGCTGTTAGAGGGGACCCCCATTTATCTTTACTATGATTAACAATGCTTTTATAGAACTATTAAAGGTGGATTATAGCACTGATAAATGCCTTACTTATAGTAGTGTATCTTCTCAAATTATATTGGATGAGAAAATCCAAAACCTAGTCCTCTAACGTGACCATATTGTTCTAGATACTTCCAAGCTACTAAAAGTAGTTTTTTTCCAGTACGGTCACAACTGATTCTTATGTATAAACTATATAAAAAAATATAAATATAAATAGATATTTTTATCTAATACTATTATAAATCATAACTAATTAATATCATGTTATACTTACACATGTTTCCCATACTATTTTGTATTTTAATCAACTAGTTTACCCTCATTATTTACACGATCCTCCTTTAATTGCACATTCCATTGGATGAATGTGGCTTTGGATTTTGATTCATCAATCTACATATAAATAAAGGAAAATATTTTGTTTCATATCACATAAAAATTTTATTTTTGATTTAAAATACATTCCAATTTCTTCTCTAATGAAGTGTACCCCATCCTTGATTTTTGATAGGGTTACATTGGTTTTGATGAACTTTCTTTCTTTTCAGCATTCTTTTATTGTTTCCTAAATTAATAATTTTGAATAAAATTAGATAAAATAAATTTAACGACCCGACCCCAACAATCCCTGAGTTAGTGTATACTACCATTACATTGGAATGGTTATTAGGAATCAAATACCAAAAAACTAAAGAGTTTATAAGTATTAGTAAAACAAATACATATACAATTATTGTATTACAAATGAATACAAAAATTACAACATATATATTTTTTATTTAAAAGATAATAAATTTAGTCCATATAGAACGTCCTTATATATATTTCATAGTACAATTCTTGGATTTCTAGGGAAAGGAAACATAATAAGGGTGAGATCAAATGACCAGTAAGAGTAAAGTATAATAGAAGAAATAATGAATCAGTGAGAATAATGAAATGGAAAGGTAAATAAATGAGAACAAATTTTATTAAAATAACTAGATAAAGAAAAATAAATATTTAAAGGTAAGAAAATGAAATCAAATTCCATTTAATCAATAATATTGGAATGATATTAAACCATAGATATATTGATGAAAAATATCATGGATAAATAATAAATGATTCAAAATGAAGGAAATACTTAATTAATAGAAATCATATCTAAGGCACATGAAAACCTCTACTCTCAAGATCTATCCTCTAAATAGTTTAAAACTATGGGAAGAAACCCATCAATTCTTCTTGGAAAAAAATTCATAATGTTTTTTTCCAACTAATTTTGTATCATGAGACTATCGATGCATCGAGAGGATTACATTAACTAGTCCCTAACCTATAAATAATTCCTTAAATGGCCCCCAACCCGTGTCTTTTAGGTTATATAATTCCTTATATCAAATAAACAATATGCCTTATTAGATATCCTTATTGAATAAAGGATATAGATTTATCAAAATTTACACAAATAATCAAATAAATGTTAAAGTAAAAACTATATAAAAAATTGTATATAGTTAAGGCAATAATCATATACATGAAAATAATATGGATATTTAAGGTAAATTTAATGTCAAATGATCCTAAGAAATTAAATATTTTAAGGGGAATAAAATGCATCAAAGAAGTAAATGTGAACTCTAACCTCATCCAAATAAATCATAAAAAATCCAAAGGAATAATAATAATGGTATCAATAAAAATATCACAATTGGAGTAAAAATAAAGGGTTATTTTCATTGATGAATATAAATACTACAAAAATATTTGTTAAATTTTTTTTGAGGAAAATATCCTTTTGTTTTAAAAATCCTTTTAAAAAACATTTTTAAAAAAAACCACTTTTGAAAAAAATTTATTTAAAATGTAACCTTTTAAACATGAAAATTATTCTTTAAATAAATGATAATAGATAAATTCATATAGGCCATAAAATTTAAAAATAACATTCCTTTTTCATAGTATAAAGGTTAGAAAAATGTATTGTTCAGAAAGTAATAAAGAGATTAATTTGAAAAAATTGGTAAAAGAAAAAAGGGTAAAAATGTCTTTACAAAATCATTGTGAAATGGTTAAAAACAATTTTTAAAACATTTTAATAAAATATGTTTTTTTGAAGAAATCAGGTTCTCCGACTAGAGAGAGAAATTGAGTCACATTTTTTAAAAAACATTTTATAAAACGTTTTAAGTTCCAAAGAGTGATAAAATGTTAATCTTAATTGAAAAAGGTCATAAATAACCATAGGAAAAGAAAATGTACAGGATTATAGAAAAATGGCCATATAATTTCATTTAATGTAAATTAATGATCAATAAAATTATTCTTGATGAAAATAATTTTAAACATTCCATAGTGTCCCATACTACTTTGAAAATTTTTAAATCATAAGCCTCATGAAGGAATAAAATTAAATTAAAGTTTTAAAAAACATAAATATAGAATAATTCATGATATAATATATCAAAATTGTAATTATATACAACACACAAAATAATTATGTGGGGAATATGACATTTATCTCACATATGTAAAATGTTAGATGAAAATCCCTTACCTTGAGTTTCCTTTCAGGTGAAAGTATGTTAAATTTATTTATAATGGTTTTAAAAATGTCACTATATAATACCAAAACCATAATCATATTTATAATATAATATATTATCTTCTTATAATATATTATCACCCATTAGAAATCTTTCATTATTTTTACTATTTCAGGTGTTAATTACCTAGTCTTTTGAGTATGTTTTTGACTTGTTATTTGTTGTTATTATTATTTTGATCATGGTTAAATCATATAAATAATGTAAAACATTATTTGATAATCATATATATTTCTTATATATTTATTTAGAATAATCTATAACATTTGGAGATAAAAAATCAAATGCACTGTTTATGGAGATGGTAGATCGTAGATACGCATGTACGCTACTTTTATTTATTTGTAGTATGAAAAGAAAAATACATCTATGTATATTGTAATTACAGTATCATATATATTTCATATATATTTCATAGGTTTATTAAAACCATCCTTTATACATTATATGTATATTGTGAATGAATCACATCATTTTGAGTGGGCGATAGTTCACACTTCCACAAATGATGTTATCATATTCCCACAAAATGGTGTGGATGAAGGTTTGTGTTATAAAATAATTTTAGATGTATAAATAAATATAAATATCATATATAACATATATAAAAATATTTCTATCATAATTATCACAATTAGGGGAGGTAAATGAAAAATGAACAATCATCGTTTCGTGGGGCGGAAGTTCGCCGTACACATAAATGGTAAGTTCATTACCCATTAGATAGAAGTGTGTGTAAGTGTAGATAAAAATATTAATATAAAAACATCTAATTATATTTATTATATGATTTTTTATATAATTAGATAGTAATAAGATTTTATGGGGTGGATAATATAAATAAAACTAAAGATCTTGAGGAAATATGTTACCTCTTCTTTGGGAAACTCTTTTTTGTTTGTACCAAAGGCCTTCATTGGATGGATCTATGAACAAGGTGCGGCTTCAAGGTTTAATGGAATAATTTTTGGGACATATTTGGGTAGATATTGGTTTATCTAAAGTTTCTTTATTGGTGTGAGTATGTGGGAGGAGAGGATGCCTTCTTATAATGGAGGAGGAGTGACAGTCTTGTAAATTTTGGAAAAGGGAAATCAACCCTTGTTTTCCATTTTAAACTGGTTCAAATAATGGTAAAAATTCTATATAATATTTTATAGGTTCTAAATATTACCATCCAATTAATTTTGGACAAATTTATTGGTCATTTTTTCCCTTAAGTTTAAGGTTTAGTCCCTTGTTAAGTTTAATTTCACCTTAATCGTTGTAATTAATTTTAATCAATTTCACTAAAATTTTTGGTAAAAAACTATTTTTAACTTATTGTAAATGATAAATTATTATGAATCCAAATATTTAATCCAATTTTCTAAATTTAAATCACATAATTTTCTGAAATTAATTTAAATTTAATCTCTTAGATGGGATGGTAATGCATGTTTTTAAAGTACAAACATTCAAAATTTTTATAGGTTTTCATATCCAATTTCATTGTGAAATTGACTAAATTGAGATAAATTGTTTTAGTTAATAAAAAATTATCTAATTAAACTTGAAAAACAATTTAATATATTATTTAACTTTATAAATAAATTAGATGAAAAAGCGGTTTTGAATTAAAATTCAGCATTTTTCATTATTCATTAAAAAATCAAACTTCCAAATTTTTTTCCAAAAATTCACCCTAAACTAATTTTTATGTTTATATTTAAAATATTAAGTTTATTTTTACATATAATATTGATAAAATTTACAAAAATTGGTTCTAATACGGGTTCTCCATTAAAAGGCAGTAAAAGTACCTTAATAAAAAAATGATATTTTATGCATAAAATTGTGTTTGTTCTTATCTTATTCATTTAAAATCTATTAGATGATTATAAAAAATATTTTATTGAATATATAATACATATATTAAATTAATATCACTAAGTATTTGTAATTAATTTAATTCATTTGAATAAAATAGCTTTGTGAGCATAAAAATAATTTTTTATAAAAACATTCCATTTATATTCAATTGGTTCTTATATTCATTTCTAATTAATTTGTAACCAGTGAATTAGTTTTATATTTGTGTGTAAACAATATATTTTTACAAGTTAAATAATACTATTCATAATGGCTAGTTTATATCTGATTATATTAAATAATAATATTTTAATAATATTCTATTGTTTGGTGTAACTCGGTCTTTCATGTAATGAAATCCATCAAAGAAAGTCATTGTTGCATGCAATGTATGCTAACTCAATGTCATGTTCATTTAAAGATATAAAAAATATTAAATTAATTTAAAATAGTAAATATACTATAAATTCTTGGGATATTATATTCCCATACATGCTTGGTGTTTCATTTTATACAAGATATCAAATATAATGTTCCAACTCTAGATTTTCAGGGCATTAAATTCTCCCCACCTTAATTAAATTTCATCCTAATAATTTTAAATTTATATTTGTGGTATATTTTTTAATTTTTAATTTTATATTTTAAAATCCCATATCATGAGAAGGGTCCATGAAACATCCTATATAATAGAGAGAATGCGAAGTACAAATGTCAAATTGACTAACATATAAATAGGTATATAAGAAGGAGAAAACTAGTGGAAAGTAAAGATACATACTTGGAGGAAAAGCATAAATTTTTATAGAGAGTGATTGAGGAAATAAATCATAAACCAGTGAATCAAAAATGAAAAGTTGAGGGCCTAAAATCTATAAACCTATGATGATTTAGAAGACTATCAGTTCAATAAAACTTAAGGTATTCAGACAATTTTTTTTTCAATATGCTTTTCCTCATTTTGGGAAATTCATTTAACTAATAAGAATATAAGGAAATTTACTTAGATGATACATTTTAATTTAATAATAAAAATTTCATCTTTTGGTTATTCTTCGATAAAATTTTAATTTATCTATTACTCTATAAAATAGATATTAAAAAAATAACTTTGATTCCTAAAGCTCTAAAATAAACATTTAATAGATCATAAATCCCATAAAAGAGTGAAAAGTATTTACATTTTTCTATAACTATTCTCTAAATCTAATACAGATAAGACAATAATCTCTACATCTAAAAAGTTACACTACTGGTTTATCATTAATATTTATTCATCAAAAATTTTAACTAAGAATAATGAAATATTAACCAAAAAATTTCATAGGTCATTGGTTGGCATTAAACCCTCATCATCCATCATTCATGTGTTCAAGTCCGATGGCCTTTCTGAATTTTATTGGTTATCATTCATCATACATGTTGACCATTTATGAAACCATATTAATATTATTTCCAAAATAAATATGATGGAAATACTTAAATAAGATTAATAATTGAATATTCTTTTAAATAATTCTTTTAATACAACTAAAATACATAAATACTTAATACATTTTATTTAATCATATGTCCTTACTGGGTCTAGGGTTTAACCATAATGTCATTTGAAGGAATTTTAAATCATGAAACCTTATCTTCTATATAAAACACATTATGTTTAACCTAGGTAATTAATTTTCATTATCTATTCAAATAATTTGTAATGGTTAGTAAAGAAAATGTGAATTATCCTAAGTGTATCCCCTAGAAGTGTCAAACCAAGTGTGCATTAAGGCTCATTGTCATGTACTAGATTATGCCGAGTCAGGCATGAAACACCTTGTTATAGTTTTTATGCATAAGTATATCTGTGAAATAACCACACCCAATTATAGTATCTAGATCGAGATTTATTTCTAAGAAGTCTCACATAATCTACACTTTACCAAAATTCTACAGTGTTCTAATATAATTATCCTCAAATTATAACATAAGGTTATATTATCTAATCTATGTTTTCCTAAATTTAGTTCCCAAGGTTACTACTAAACTTCCTTTGACACCAACTGTGGTGACCTAACCCCAGCAAGCTCAGAGCTGATGTCTACTACCATTACATTGGCATGATTACAAGGAATAAAATCATGAAGAACCAAAGAGTTTTGGTAGTATTTGTAAACTAGATACATAAATAATTCTTATATTAAAAATGAATACACTAATTAAAACATATTTTTTTTCTTTTGAAGGTAATAACATTATTCAATCTAGAGTATCATTGCCTATATTTCTTAGTGATCTTCTTGGATTCCTTGGGAAAGTAAGTATAATGAGGGTGAGATAAAATTCTCTATAAGGGTAAAGTACATTGGAATAAATAATGAATCAATGATAATAATCAAATGACAAGGTAAATAAAAGGAATCACATGACATTCAAATAACTAGATAAGGGAAAATAATTTTTTTTAATGTAAGAAGATGAAAATACATTCCATTTATTCAATAAGATTGGAATGATATAAAACCATAGATATATCAATGAAAGATCTCATGGATAAATAATAACCGATTCAAGATGAATGAAATACTTAATTATTGGACATCATATCTAAGGCACATGAAAACCTATAATGTCAAGATCTATCCTCCAGACATTTTAAAACTATGGGTATAAACCCGTCTACTCTTCTTGGTAACAAACTTTAAGGGGTTGTATCCAACTAATTTCATCTTATGAGACTACCGATGCATCTAGGGGATTATATTAATTGGTCCCCAACCCATAAGTAATTAGTAAAATGATCCTTACCCATGTCTTTAAAGTCCTAAGCATTTAACACATCGAATAAACAATAGGCCTTATCAATTATCTTTATTGAATAAAGGATATATATTTATCAAAATTTCCACAAACAATAAAATAACTTTCAAAGTAAACACAAAATTAAAAATGGTATACAGTTAAAATAATAATCATATCCATGAAAAATTATATGGATATTTAGGGGAAATTCAATGTAAAATGATCATAAGAAATTAAATATTTTAAGAGGACTAAAAGAAATAAAGGAAATAAATAAGAATACTATCCTTGGACAAATAAATCACAAACCATATAGAGGAAGAATAAGGATGGTATCGATAAAATGTATACCAAGTGGAGTAAAAATAACATATTTTTGTCATTGATGGATATAAATACTATAAAAATATCTTATAAAAATAGTTTTGAAAAGAAAATATTTTTTTTGAAAAACCTTTTGAAAAAAATTTTCTTTGAAAATAAATTTTGATTTTTTATTAAAAATTAACCTTTTAAACATGAAAAGTAAGCTTAAAAGAAATTATGAACGATAAATTCATATATGAGGTTGGAAAAATTTCTTGTTCGAAAAGCGATAAGAATATTCCTTTGAATACATTGGTAAAATAAGAAAGAGTCCAAATGTATTTACTAAATAATTTTGAAAAATATAAAAAAAATTTGAATTTTTTTTAATAAAACATGTTTTTTAGAATAAAATAGGTTCTCGGACTAAAGAGATAAATTAAGTTAGGTTTTCTTAAAATGAATTTCTAAAATATTTTAACTACCAAATTGTGAAAAAATGGTACTCGTACTTGAAAAAGTTCATGAGTAAATAAAGAGAGGAAAATTAAAGGGATTATAAAACAATGATAATATAATTTCATCTAATTGAAATTAAATACCATTAAAAATTTTCTTGAGTAAAATAATCATTAAGCTTTCCAAAGTGTCTCATACCACTTTGAAACATTTTAAATCATAAACCTTATAAAGTAATAACATTAAATGAAAGTTTTAAATACCATGAATATGAAATAATTAAGGATATAATATATCAAAATTGTAATTATATACACCATAAAAATAATTAACTAGTGAATATGACCTTAATCTCATAGATATAAAAAGTGAGATGAAAATTCCTTACCTTGAGTTTCCTTTTAAGTGAACATATGTTAAATTCATATATAATGATTTTAAAGAAGTCAATAACTAGTAACATAACCATACTAATATTTATAATATCATATATTATCTTCTTATAATATCTTATTACCAATTTGTTAACAATATTTCATTATTTTCACTATTTCGGGTGTTAATTGCCTATTCTTTTGAGTGTGTTTTGACTTGTTATTTATTGTTCTTATTACGCATATATTAGTTTAATAATCTAAATAATATGAAAAATGATTTAATTATCATATACATCCATTATATATGTATTTATAATACTCTATAACATCTGTTGATAAGAAATGAAATGCATCGTTCATGGAGACAACAGACCGTAAAAACAATCATACTTTTATTTAATTTTCATATTAAAATAAAATTATATAAAATTATATTATAATTAAAATAACATATATATTTAATATATATGTTACGAATGGTTTTTAAAACCATCCTTTATAAATTCCTTATATAGTGTGAATGAATCAAATCGTTTTGAGGGGGCGGTAGTCCATAATTCCACAAACAATGTTATTGTATTCCCACAAAAAAGTAGTGCATAAATTTATGTGTTATAAAATAATTTAAAAAGTATAAATACATTATAAATATCATATATAAAATATATAAACATATTTTATATCATAATTACCACCATGAGGGGCGGTAAAGGAAAAACAAACAATCATCATTTTGTGAGTTGAAAGTTCTCTGTACACAAAAACGATAAGTTCATTACGCATTAGATGAAAGTGTGTGTAAGTGTAGATAAAAAAATTAATATAAAAACAAATAAGAATATTTATTGAATTGGTGTTATTATATAATCATTTATTAATAAGATTCTAGGTGGTGGAGAAAGGAAATAAAACTAAAGAGATTGAGAAAAGATGTTACCTATTCTTTGGGCAACTCCTTTTGGTTTTCACCAAAGGGACTTATTGGATGGATTTATGAACAAGGTGATGATTCTAGTTTTATGGAAGTAATTTTTAAGATATATTTCAGAACATCTTGGTTGATCCAAAAATGGATTTATATGTGTAAGGAAGTGGGATGAGAGGAGACCCTTTTCTAGTGGAAGAGGAGTGACACTCTTGTAAATTTTGGAAAAAGAAATTCCACCTAAGTTTTTCCTATTGAAATTGGTTAAAATAATAGTCCCAATTCGAAAAAAGGGAAGATAGGGTCGAAATATGACCATAAAACGGATTTTGGACAAGTGTTTAGGTCATTTTGGCCCTTACGTTTAAGGTTTAGTCCCTTGTTAAGCTTAATTTCACCTGAATTGTTGAAATTAATTTTATTCACTTTCACTAATAATTTTGGTCAAAAAAATATGTTAAAATTATTAGAAATTAGAAATAATTATTATTAAAAATATGGAATCCATTTTACAAATTCCAATAACAAATGTATAAGAGATTAATTTAAATTTAATCATGTAGATGGGACGACAATGTGGTGTTTTAAAGTAAAAATGTTAACACATTTGTTTGGTTTTCATATCCAATTTAATTGTGAAATTGATTAAATTGTTCCAAATTTGATTAATTAATAAAAAATTGTTCTAATTATACTTTAAAACAAATTTAAAATATTATTTATCCTTATAAATAAATTTTTTGAAAAAGAAGTTTTGAATTAAAATCCAATATTTTTCATTATTCATTAAAAAATAAAAACTCCACAGAAAAGCACCAAAAATTCACAATAACAAAATTTTTATGTTTCTATTTAAAATATTAAGTTTATTTTGACATATAATATTTATTAAAGTTATAAGAAATTGTATTTAAAATAGGTTCTCTATTAAAAGGCGGTAAAATTGCCTTAATAAAAATATAGTATTTTATGCGTAAAATTTTTGTTGTTATTATATGATGCCTATATAATCTATTCGATGAATGTGAAAAGTATTTTAGTGAATATATTACATTAATTTCACTCCCTAATTTTAATTAATTTAATTTATTACGATAAAATATCCTCTTGAGAATAAATTTTTTTTTTATAAAAACATTCCATTTATATTCAATTGGTTCTTATATTTACTTCTAATTAATTTGTAACCCCTAAATTAGTTTTATGTTTTTTTTGTAAACTAAATATCTTCATAATTTATTTAATACTATTTATAATGTCTAGTTTGTATCTTATTATATTAAATAGAAAATATAATTATATATTATTGTTCGGTAAAACTCGATCTTGCATGTAACAAAATCCATCAAAGAAACTAATCATTGCGTGCGACAAATGCTAACTCAGTGTCGCTTGTATTGAAAGATATAAATTATATTTAATTTATTTAAAATAGTAAATATAATATAAATTATTGGGGTATTATATTCCATTATGTTCTTGGTGTTACGTTTCATAGATGTTATTGAATAAAATGTTCCTACTTTAGATTTTTAGAGAGTTATAATAAATAATGTCAAATAATATATTATCGACTAGAATGAACTTGAAATGATTTCTCATTAAATTTTTAAATTAATGAAGTCCATGTTTTCTACGTTATAATGTGTGCATAAATAACTGAGGGTGGGGCTTTAATTTCCCCTAAGCATCCTTAAGATGCAACTTGGTAAGAAGAATCGAGAAGCCTCTATTGGATTTTCCAAAGACCATTAAGAAAAAATTCTTATAGAAGTTATCTAAATTAAATGAATTGTTTAAGGACTAATGAAAATTAAATCAATGTTTCCTTATATTTTTTATTAAGATAGATAAAGTATATTATAACATTACCATTATATCTTTACAAAGTGTTTCCTTCATTACAAATTGGATGTGGTACCACAGATCCATATTAATTGAAAAATTCATCCTCATTGTGAACCCAATATAACTAATGAAAATTTCTTTGTTGGGATTATTTATTTTATTCATTTATTGAAACCAAACACAAATTTTATAACCTTACTTCATTGATAATTTTATTCAACAGTATGATTACATGTATTTGTTGTTTTATTCATCAACATGTTGTTGATCCCTTAATATTTAAGAAGTATCATCATCAAAAACTAGTTTTTCTTAGGATTGGTAATTTTTTCACATGGAGAAGAAGTTTTATACATGATTAGTAAAATATTTAATTTTTATTTCATAACAACAATGTAAAAATAGAAATAGAATTTGAGAAGATATGTATGAATGATCTATTTCAAACTTGATGAACTCTTTAAATATACCTTCATAATCCTTTTTAAATGATTAGAATGCATCCATTTTAAAGTAAACGCGTAATTAAATTTAAGAAAGTAATTACATATCTATGGTAGGTGTTATCATCTAAATTAATCCAAAGTTGAAAGTTATAAACAATTATCATCCACATCAACTTCATCTTCTGAACAATTATTACTGCATTTTGTTGCTTGCGACTCATCCTCCATATCTTCTGGATATGAACCTATGTATCTTGAACTAATATGAGTAGTATTCATTATATAATAGTTAATGATGATTATTTTAGAAGACTACTATTCATATTAGTTCAAGAAATACAGAAGAGAAGAGGGATGAGTCTCAAGCAAAAAAAAAATTCAATAATAACTATTTAGGAGATAAAGCTGGTGAGGATAAAAGTTGTCTCCTTAATTTTTTTTAAATTAAAACCACTTAATTTAAAATTTAATGTCTCACACCAAAATGATAAAAGTTATATAAAACTACCATGAGGAAATCAACTTATCCCCACTGATCTGCACCAACTCTAATCTATGTTACTAGCCATTTTCCCTCACTTGTATCTCAAATATATGATCTCTATATCCACTGAGGTTCATTTGTATAGTGTGAGTATAAATATAAACAATTAAATACTAACATGGGCCCTAAAATATAAAACAATGCATATATTTTAGTATATGTTCAAAGTAGTAACACTCTAAATAAACATTTAAGTCAAGTCATTTCGTACTAACCAAGACACCATGATAATCAAATGTATCGACTTTATTTCATACCGGTGAATTATACTAATCATACCATAAGTGTATACCACATATTTTCACTAAAATTCAAATAATTTCACTAATAAGAGGTTAAAATTTGAATAATATGAGGAACAAAAATTATTTATCTCCCTTTATAAATAATCACATCATATGTACTATGAGATTCGACCTTAGACCCCTAACATTCAAGACTATCCCTCCGGGATAACCATCACATGTACTTATTACATCCAAATCATGAAATTTATATAACAAATATATTTTTATTAATAATTTCATTTGAAATATGGGGAATTATTAACATAATTGGTTCCCTTAGGAAAGAACCATACAATGGGTATCATAATACATTAGTTAAACCTAACTTCTGAAAAACCATAATGAAGAACAAATAAAAACAGAAATGTCACATAACCCTCACCCTAGCCCTCGATGAATCACTGAAATTTATATAGTAACTCACATTCTAACATACCATACCTAGCACTCACATAATACCCATCATATTCTAATATATGATAAAAATTATTTTTATCACATCCACCCATTTATTTATTGTAGAAAAATATTATAATAATACATTGAGAGGTATATTAAAAATAATTTCAAATAATATTAAGTGATTATTCAAATAAAATACTATAAGGTAAGATTTATCAAAATTTAACAAAAACTTTAGCTATATATTATTTTTAATACAATAATTTTCAAAAAAATTACAATTGAGAAAAAATTATTAGACAGGTAAACAAAAAAATAGTTAAAAAATCAATAAAAAAAATCTATACAGCGATAAAAATGAAGACTTAATAAATAAAATACACAAAATGTTTTCATTTTATAAAATTATTATGTCTAGAAAAAAATTATTTATAAATGTGTATTAGTTAATTTTAAAATATAAATATTATAACAAAATATTTTTCTATTATTACTGTAAAATATTTTGAAGAGTATATTTATCCTATAAACATATATATATTATGAACCATTTCATCTGAAAAATAAAATATCAAATATATATATAAAAATTATAACTAATCGGGTATTATAAACATAAAATTCATTAATTGAATAATAAAACAAGATAATCACTTAAATATTTATATTATAGCATGTGTAATACATAATAATTGATAAATATTATTTATAACCCATGTTTTCTCAAATATAACATAATTAAAACCATTCACTATCATTTATTTTGTTCAAAACCAATCTAAAAACCTTATTAATAGAGTTATTTAATTATAATTTATTTATTTAAATCATGAATATGATATTTCAATGGTTGATAAAAAATAAATTATTTAATTTCAAAAAATAATCTAAAAGATATGCATTATAAACTCTTACATATCATACATGGTCTAAATATTGTGAAATTAATATAGATAAAACTATCCTTAAGGGAAATCATGAAGTAATTTATATATTTAATAAGAAACTATTTGTTACATATAATTATAAGAAAAAACTAAAACTAAAATTGTTTTAAAATCATAATAAAACCCAAAACTTATTATTTTTAAAAAATATGTTTTTCTGTTATATACTCTAAACCCAGTCATATTCAATAATAACCTAAATTTAATTTTAATTATGGATTCTAGAATAATAAATTTCAAAAATATAATTCAATTTCCATCACAACATAACACCAACCACAATATAATACTAAAACCTCTTTTACCCTAATTGCATCAACCATACTAGGTTCTCATGAAGGATGACAAGGAAATCATACTTATTTTGATGAAATAAAACACTAATAATTTAAAATGAAATCATTGTACATGGAAATAACTAAATGGTCAGAATGAGTTCATACTTCAGTTAGATAATCCTAGAAAACAGTTTTACATTTAACTGACTTTAATTTATCAATTCATTTATGGTAAAAATTACTGCAATCATAAATATAATATAATAGTGCTAAGAAGAATGAAATTTTCTAATATTTCACAAAATTTTAACTTAACACCTTTAATAATTCATTCATGTGACATATCATCATATCATTATTCAATAATATATTCAGTATGTGAAATTATATTTAGATTTATATTCAAATTGTGTATGAACAAAAAAATATCAAATTAAAGAAAATATATAGGCACCACCATAAAATTCTATCATTTTATGATATACTATCAAAATACATTTATTCATTAAAATGCATCACCTATGTGACTATCATGACCCCTCCCACTAAATATGCCCCTCTTGAGCTGGAAATAGTGAAAGGGAAATAATGAACCTTGAGTCCCGCCTCCAGTAGGCCCCGGGGTGGCGACTAGAACCAAGGGTATGATTTTTCACAAATATGGTAGGCATTACCCTTTTTATTATTTAAGCTCGGGGAATAGGACAATCCAACCACCAAAAAGGAAAAGAACAAGTGTATAAATAAACCCGAACCAATCCCACATGCATGTTTAAATAGTTCTGAAACAAGGTACAAGTACATGAAAGCTCAAAAAGTACAATACCAAAAGAAACAAGAGTACAACAAACTATAAAAACTCCAACTGTACCAACTAGTAGGGCCCCGTACAACCCTGGTAGTCATCCGGGAAACCTGAAAGTAATATTAGGGTGAGAATACAAGTATACTCAGTAGGTAAACCTAAAGCTCTTGTGCACAAGTGGGGAGACATCCTAATGTCCCTTGAGAACAACAGAAGAAACCAAAAACCTATCAAGGAATTCTATCCACCCAACCTCACTAGCCACACTCACCAAAACACAAAACAACAGGTAGTATTAGTTTATATAAGAACAAAATTATTGGGTACCCCACCCCATTTCCCACTAGTTAACTTCTCTTCATAACGACGAACGTCCTGAAACTACCACACTCTTCCCGTCCGCATACACCTGGGCCTCAAGAACCACATATCCCGCCCGCACACACCTGGGACTCAGAACCACGTATCCCGCCCGCACACACCTGGGACTCACAACCATGTAACCTACCCACACACACCTGGGCCTCACAACCACGTAACCCACCCGCACACACCTGGGCCTCAAAACCATGTAGCCCATCCGCACACACCTGGGCCTCATCCCTAAGATTTTTGGGAAATAGTAAACCTTCCTGAAGAGTCTTGGACAGGACAGGAAGAGTGTGGTAGCGTCAGGACGTTCGCCTTTAGGAAGAGCAGTTAACTAGTGGTAAATGGTGAGGGGTACCTAATACTCATGTTCTTATATAAACTACTACTACCTGTTGTTTTGTGTTTTGGTGAGCTTGGCTAGTGAGGTTGGGTGGATAGAATTCCTTGATAGGTTTTTGGTTTCTTCTGTTGTTCTCAAGGGACACTAGGATGTCTCCCCACTTATGCACAAGAGATTTAGGTTTCCCTACTAAGTATACTTGTATTCTCACCCTATGTTTACTTTCAGGTTTCCAGGAGGACTACCAGGGCCGTGCGGGACCCTACTAGTCGGGACAGTTGGAGTTGTTGCAGTTTTCTGTACTCTTGTTTCTTTTGGTATTGTACTTTTTGAGCTTTCATGTACTTGTACCTTGTTTCAGAACTATTTAAACATGCATGTGGGATTGGTTTTGGTTTATTTCTATACACTTGTTCTTTTCCTTTTTGGTGGTTTACTTGTCCTATTTCCTGATCTTAAATAATAAAAAGGTAATGCCTCCCATATTTGTGAAAACTCATACCCTTGGGGCTAGTCGCCACCCCGGGGCCTTCTGGAGGTGGGACTCGGGGGTCATTATCTCCCTTTCACCATTGCCAGCTCAGGAGGGGAATCTTTGGTGGGAGGGGGTTGTGACAGAATGGTATCAGATATGATGGATGAGAGATGTAATGGAGTCTGGAGTTAGGCACAGTGAGGATTTCACGGGATGGTAGGGAAATAGTGTTGGTTAATCTTGGTGCGTGACATAGGCTAGGGAATACCGGCTAGGACACATGATTTTGGGGCCCCCCATGATCCGATGCAAGGACTCTGAGCCTACCGAACAACCAAGTGTGACTACATTGATTGCAGGTTAGAGACCCTATGGAAGGTACATGCATCATCATGATTTTGTTTTACTTGATTTGGGTGTTCTGGGAAAGAAATTGAAATAAAAATGATAAAATAAAAACTTGAGAAATTTCCTTACTACTTGGGCTTAGGCGATCATTGTTTACCGTAAAGCTATGTAACCTGGACGTCATCCCCGGGTAGCTCAGACACCCGAGGCCCAGCAGATTCAGGTGGTCGATCAGTTGAGGATTGACCGAGAGGAGAAAGATAGCTAGTGGCAGAAGACTCTCCGTTCCTTCCAGCGGAAAACCCTCAAGAAGTACGAGGGTAGTACTTCATATATGGGGAAGGAGGGGTGGCTTGAGGAGCTAGAGATCACTTTTACTTTGATCCATGCTCCGAGGGAGTACCAGGTCCCCCTAGCAGTCAGTCAGCTGAGAGGTGTAGTGCGCCAGTGGTGGACACTTTACCTTGGAGAGAGGACAGAGACAGAGGTTCCGTGGGCTGACTTTGAGAAGGGGTTCTGAGAAGAATTCCTTTCTTCCATGATCAAGGCGAAGAAGCGGCATGAGTTACTCTCCCTTCAGTAGGGGAGTATGTTATTATGAGAGTTGGGGATCAAGTTCAAGGATCTCCTACTCTTTTTTTCGGATCTCTTTCCGGACGAGGAGTCTCGGGCGAGACGTTTGGAGGAGGTGCTTCATCCTTCGCTCCAGTATGCTGTTACCCCCATCACCCTTCCGACATAATTGGAAGTACATAAAAAGGAAGAGGTTGTAGAGAGGATGCACTTGCAGGGAGGTGCACCACGAGAGGGGATCTAGTCGGTTTCGTCAAAGGGGAAGACAGTCAGCAACATGTCTCTTGCGACAGGACCTTCCAGATTCAGGCCAGCGGGGAGCAGGCCCCAAAAGTTCTAGTTTAGATCTTCAGGTCCTCGTCCCTTTTTCACGAGCCCAGGACCGAAGTGTTTCTCTTATTGAGGTTTCAGGCACATTCAGAGTCGGTTCCTGACCCAAGATCAGTACGGTGGAGGTGGGTAGGTTCAGCGCCCATCTCAGCAACACCAGTTGCCGGAAAGGCCCTTTCCGCAGCAGCAGGACCCTGATCCTCCGAGGGTGGACCTTGTAGGGGGAGGCCGACCTTAGGGTGTTCCTTAAGGACCCCAACCGGGACATGGTTGAGGAGGTGGATGTCAATAGAGAGGCAGAGGAGTGGGATGCGGGCATTTGAACGCAACAGAAGCGGCAACCCTAGCTAGGCCGGAGATTGAGAGAGATGTTTTCGGTTTTTAAATGTTCTCGTTTATGTTTTGAAGCATCACACTCCTTTGTTGAAACTCATTCTCGCCCATGATTTGGGCCTGGACCTCATTTTTTTTCATGAGTCTATAATGCTAAGTTGTTTCCCTCTTTCCATTAAATGTGTGTAAAGAGTCGTAACATGTGGGGAGAGGAGGACCCGATCCCTAATTGAGACATATTAATGTGGATGCGATTAAACCCATGCAGGCAAGTCAGTGCCGCCTAAAGTAGATAATATCTCTACATGGGGGAAGGAATTCCTCAATACATGTGTTCGGGAAATTTATTTTTGTTTTGTATGGTGTTGGGGATAGTGTAAGTTTGAAAAATCCTAATATATGGAAGTCGGAAGACCTAATTCCTAATCGAGATGCATTAATGTGGATGCGATTAAACCCATGAATGCGAGTTAGTGCCGCCTAAAGCAGATAATATCTCGATATGGGAGAAGAAATCCCTAACTCATATAATTAGGGTTGTCAGTTGTTTCCTATTATGAAGAGAGCCCTGAGAGGTATCTTGCAGAGTGGTTGTTCGGATCCATTCTTTCTTCTGGGTTGGTTTTTAATTCTCAAGGAAGAGAATGTTTTGAGAGGTATCTGATGTAATGGCCCGGACCCCTCAGGTCCATTCCTTTGTTGAAATCGATATGGTCAACATGACACATGTTATAATGATAATTTCTAATACTGACGATAACGTAAAAGTATGTTAAATAATAATGATGATGACATAAATTGTGTGATTAATTAAACTAAAAAGAGAATAATCACGATAAAATGATTTAATGGGTGTTATTATTATTATTAATGATGTGAAGTGGTAAGGTGTGTGACCCATTAGACATTGATAAATGAAACATGCAGTTTATTATTAATTGAGTAATTGTTGAAATTAAATTTGAATAATAATAATGGGTGTTGTGTTATTAATATTATTCATAATATTAATAATAAGGAGAAATTAATGAAATGAGTCATGGTATTTATTTCAAACAAATAAATGAAGATGCACAGTGGAAGCATGGTGGTACATTAATAAAATTAAAGGTGAGTTCGTTATTATTATTATGTTAAATAATAATAATAATGGTGGAAAAAAATATGTTGGGTTTATTAAATTTAATGGTTTTAATTTAATAAAAGTTTTTTCAATTTAATCAGCATGAAATAAAAATCAATAGAATTAAATAATTAAATTGACGGATGTTATGCGACATTGAAGTGGCATGTTCAGATTCAGATATCCAACAGGGTGGTTTAATGTGGTCAATGCGATGAGAGTAAATATTATCATTATTAAAAATAATAATGGTGATGAGTTAATAAAATAAGTTTATGAATTTTTATTATTATTGAAAAAAAATAAATAACAATAATGGCGTAAAACTATGTGCGAGAGGTTAATGAAATTAAATGTATTAAAAAGGGGTTGAATATGTAAGTTATATTAATCTTGTTTTGTTATTTAATTCAATTAAATGAAATGGTTTTGAGTTGCATGGAATGGTTTTAGTTTAATATGAGAATAATTATGGTAATCTAATTTAATGGGATTAAATTAGAACATTAATGATGGGTGTTATTGATATTAATTTTATTAATAATGACATTGAAGTGAGATTGGAGAGAGATTACAAAGTGATGGAATAATAAATAAAATAATAATAAAAACCATAACGGAATGAAGGTTGGGGTGTGTTGGGCATGGAAGGAGGAAGGGGAGACTCCACTTTTGGTGGAGTGAGGGGATTATAAAAGAAATAATTAGATTGGAGAGAGAAAGGGTTTAAATGAAATAAAGATTTAAAATTTAAAGAAATAAAATAAATAAGTTAAAAATAGAAGTCAATCATGGGTCTAATGTGCACCAATTTGAGAAATATTGTGTGTGGGATTTGGAATTGAAGAATAAAATGGTTAAATAAAATAATAATAATGTAATAACGTAATTATTAATTTTTTTGGGAAAATTGTGTTTCATCCATAACTTCTTCGTGCGACATTGGTTTTATAAACCGTCAGTGGCAGTGCAACCCTGACTACGAGACAAAAATTATGAGTCCAATATTGGATGTCTTTTTCTGGTTTTGGATTGGGTACCCAAAACACTCATGAATTAATAGATTTAATATTATTATTAAATCTTCAACCCGTCGTAACTCCCACGTGTGATATCTGATTGACCTACCGTCAGTGGCAATGTGATCTTATCATTAATATGGTCGATTCAAGTATAATGTTGGATATTAAATTATGATTCATGGCTTGGGTCCAAGAAACACCCAATAATAATAATATCATTATTATTACGGGATCTTGTATCCAACGTATCTCTCTCATACGGTATCAGATTGACGAAATGTCAGCGGCAGCGTAACCCTGAAATTATGATGGTCATTTTAAGACCAATGATGAATAACTTTTTATGAATCATGTCTCGGGTCAATTAAACACCTATTATTAATTGAAGTTATTATTATCATTAAACGCAGGGAAACCGCGTTACGTGTCGTGTGTTGACTAGTCAAACAACATAAAAGTTGTACGGTCACGTCATGTATTCATTAATACACATTGCATACTATTTTACCTTTTAGTTGCCTATATAAGAGAGGGTTACGTGTTATTTACAGACCTCTCTTCTTCTCTGTATGGTGACGCTCCTGGATGACCTAGAAGCCTTCCTCTTAACTTCTTCTTCTGGACTCCGATCATCGATCCGTTAGTGACTGCAGGATCATGTCAGTGAGGAGAAAATCATACACCCTATTTCGTTCCCTCTTCTTTGACTTCCCCTCTGCAGTTTCCAACCGAGGAGACTTCTAATAATTGACAGGAATGATGGTCTTTGACGATCGACTCTAAAAAGGTATGTTAAACCTCTATTATTGTATTCTCTTTCTGATCATACTTATCCCATTTTCTTTACATGCTACGGCATGTGATCTCTGTGTTGAGGGATTTTCTTGTGTTGTTGTTTTAGTGGTGCCGTGACGTCCTTGGTGGGTGTAGTCGTTCTGGGAGAAGCCTTGTGATCATGTTGGTCATGTTCGTAGAAGGACATCAGAACCTATTGAGGTAGGTATCTTACCTTCGTCTCTCTAAATTTGTGCATCATGCGGGGTGGGTGTCCTCTTGTTTACGTGAAACACTTTGAATCCAGTTAATAAAGTTAATAACGGGCTTATATAACAGGGATGGGAAGTTTGTGAATGCAATTACATTATTTATATCCGGTGATATTATGTTGTGAATTGAATGAGCTTCTGCCTACTAAAAATCATGGTCATTGGGGGTCTTTGCTTACACAATTAAATGTTGCCCTCTCCTTCTATATTTTCTTATGGATGAAAATGTTAAGGAATGTGGAAATTGGTTAATCATGTAATGTTGGATGATTAAATAAACTGAACCCTTGTGTGGTCACCCCGGTTGAAAAAACTAAAATAATAAACATGTGGGCGCTGGTTAGGGTTTGTTTATGTGAAAGGGGGGTGTTTTGTGGGTTGTTGTGGATCAAGAAAGCAACGGGGCAGCGATTGGCCTGGTTGTGGGTTGGTGTGAATGTTATTTTGGTGATGGGAAGTGGGGCTGTGATAAATGTTATCAAAGGGATGCTGATTTATGGGTTTCAGTGTGATTGTGGTTATGGTGGTTAGCAGTGGTGCTACAGGGATGGTTTCGAATGTGAACGAACTATGGGTTGTGAATAATAAATAAAATATGGAAGAGTTAATGAATGGTGGGGCCTGGTAATGGAACGAGAATAATAATCAATGGGGTTGGTTAGTTAATAAGAAGGGACTTGTTTATGTTGCTTGTGTTTTCCTAACTTGATTTGTGGATGGTAGGGATATGTTTTTTGAACGCTTGATCCAGTTTGGTTGGTTGTGCCCAGTAGTTAAGGAACTAATAAACTAATTCTGCTGAAACATGAATACCTATATGGGG
Source organism: Viscum album (assembly GCA_963277665.1). Classification (NCBI taxonomy): domain Eukaryota; kingdom Viridiplantae; phylum Streptophyta; class Magnoliopsida; order Santalales; family Viscaceae; genus Viscum; species Viscum album. The sequence goes on along the minus strand of CAUJRU010001914.1, from coordinate 34,397 downwards.
TTGGGGTTGTTTGTTGTATGCATGCTTCGACATAGCAATGCCAAGGCATGTGATGAGTTTCTCTGTTTAGAATCCATAAGTTGGGCTGTGTGTTTGGTATACATATATATATTGTAACGACCCAAAATTTTGAATAAATCTTGTTTCCTAATTTTGTGTGTTATTTTATTTTTCATACTCAACAAAACTATTTCATTTTTATAACATGAGTATAATTAAAATGAGACTGTTGGGTTTTGACTATTCTATGACCATTGGTCAATATGACCACTGAAAACTAAACTTTTTGATTATTATATCTAAATATAAGTAATCGTGGTTAATTAATATAGAAAGAAGATTCGATGGCCTCAACCAGTAGTATTGGACCGATCAAATCCCATCTAACGGAACTTGAGAAGGAGGTAGCACCACTGGGCTTTTCTCTAGACCAAACCCAAGACGAACTTCATCGTGTGAAGCTAGAACGGAATCGCCTTCACGAGAAGTTCAAACTGATATAAATTACTACTCGTGCGATATTGGTCGAGCCTCCCTCGAATTATCTCACCTTAGCACACCTTAAACTTAGGTCCTATGCTGGTGTGATAAGGGTCTATGTAAGGAGACCGTAATTGCCTTGTGTAATCCTTTGTTTTAAATAAAAATTGGGATTTCTTCTTATGATGAAGTTTATGAATTTTCAAATGACTGGATAAATATAGTATGCATATTTTTTATGAATTTTAGAAAAAGGATATTTTAAAAAAGTTTATGTAAACATTAAATAATTAAAAACGTGCAATGATATTCAAAAAATGGTGTTCTACAATTATGTCCAATACAAAATTTAGAGTCTAATAAGATCAACTTGATTTTTGATGAATAGTAAATTATGAATAGGGATTTTATGCTTAGGATTAGTAATGTGACCAAATGGATTAGTAATCTCACTTAAATAAAGCATTAATATAATCTAGGCACCTTGATTAAGTAATGTGATTCAATAAAATGGTTAAATAATGGTTTCATAAATTATTATTCAAGTATTAGTTTTTTCGGGTGAATTGTGTTTTTTAATTAAAAATTTAAATAAAAATATTTAGAAAATTATTTTTATAAAATGGACTTCATATTTGAACTCAGAGCATCGATATTATGTTAAGGTAATTTTTGGGGATTTTTCTGAAAAAAATGAATTTTCGGTGAATAGTGTATTTATTTAAAAATTAAATTAAAAAAATTTAGAGAATTAATTTTATAAAATGGAGTTAATTTTTGAAATCAGAGCATTGATATTTGGTTAAGGTGAAATTTTAGGTTTTTTCTAAGAAAGTTGAATTTTGGATGAATACTGAAAATACAGTTTTTAAGTTACGAGTGTTTAATGACATCGGTAAATGATGTATTAAGTATGGAATCAATATGGTCGACTTATGAATAGTAAGATAAGGTATGAGGTGTCCCAAGTGGCCAATACCATGGGCAAGCCCATGGTTTTTCCAAAACCACTAATGAGGTGTCCCTTGGCCATTAATGCCTTGTCCCCTCACTTTCCCTATAAATACCAAGCCATCCTCTAATCCATTAGACTCCCCACTCTCCCCCAACAAAGTTATGGTCTCATTACCTCGCAAAGAGTCCTCCCAAGGTGCCCCCAAGACTCTCAAGGTCCAAAACTTTGAATTTTAAGAGTTACGTTTTAAGGTAAGGGATCCGACCTCTCTCTTTCTTTTCAAGTAATCTCTTTTATGTCATTCCTTTTATGCTCCATGTTCTTATGTTGGAGTATGTTCTTTTATATTCATTATACTATATTTTTTATGTTCATATGATGATAGACCCCCTCTTACTCTCATCATTTCATTTTATGAAAGTTTAAGTGGCGCCGTTAGGCTGCCGAAATTTTTGTAACAGATTCTTTCACCCTTCTCATTTTCAAGTTCTATTTTCTTGTCAAGTCTTTCAAGTTCCTTTTTATTATGTTGGGGTATGATCTCTATAACTATCATACTGATCTTTTATGATCATATGATTTGAGAACCCATTTGATCTCTTCAATTCAGTATTTTGAAGTTTTAAGTGGCGCCGTTAGGCTGCCGAATTTTTAATGGATTCTTTCACCCTTCTCGTTTTCAAGATCTATTTTCATGCCAAGTCTTTCAAGTTCCTTTTTATTATGTTGGGGTATGATCTCTATATATATCATACTGAACCCTTATGTTCATATGATGAGAGACCCTATTTTTATCTTGTCAATTCATATTTGGTTGAAGTTTAAGTGACGCCGTTAGGCTGCCGAATTTTTAAGGGGTTCATTCGCCTTTCTCATTTTTCAAAGATCTACTTTCATGTCAAGTATTTCAAGTTATTTTTGTATTATTTTAGGGTATTATCTCTATATCTATCATACTTTTCTTTTATGGTCATATGATGAGAGACCCTATTTGATCTCGTCAATTCATTTTTGTTGAAGTTTAAGTGACACCGTTAGGCTACCAGATTTTCATAAGAGAAATCTTATTTTTGTCTTCCTTTCATGTTCTTCATTTCATATGGTATATCTTTCAAATTTCATTACCATGTTCTCAAATCCTTATTATTCTATCCCTCTACTATTTTATGGGTCATTTATGAATGTTTGACCCATGTCCCCTCTCTTTTCAATGTTTTCTAAAAACCCGAAACATAGCCATTATGCTGCAGAATTTTCGTCTCAAAATGCCTCTCTCTTTTCTCAAAAGTATTTTATGTTATAAAGTGAATACTCAAAGATATTATTTCTATAGGGGTATTCACATATATACCAAAATTTTCTATTTTAAATTCTGGGATTTACATACATGAAACCCGCTTTCCCTTTCCGTGGGTTTAAAGTGACATAAAGATCATGTCTTTAAAGAAGTTTTTAAAACGTTATGATTATGAAATGAAACCCATTTCTTTTATGCTATGTGGGTTGTTTATGAAATGATTTATGATGATATATGTGGCTCAAATGATGATAAAGAAAAATTTAAGGGTGCGCCCTGATAGGGCTCCAATGCATTGGGTAATGATGTAACCACTAGAGATTACAATTTTCACGATATCTTGGTGAATAACCTTGGTAATTTTCAAATGACACCTTAGGGATGGACCTTGGTGATATGTTCACGATTGTCTATGTTAAATTATGTATCCACATCTTCATGTTATGGAAAATGTTATTTTTATTATGATATATCTCATTATTTCTTTCTCATGCCTTAAAGTTCTTTTCATGACCTTATTGAAGTATCTCAAGTTCACATGTAAAATGTTTCTCTTATTTCCCTTACTGGGCCTTCTGCTCACCCTTTCTTTTGATGTATGTCCCAGGTTATGAGATTCAGTAATGAACCTAAAATGAACATAAGGAGAAGCCTTTCAAGTGTTTAAGAAGAATGTTTTTTTGTTTCATGTATTAAGTTCCTGGTTTCCAAGACACTAAACTGTAAAGATCCTCAGTTTTGTATAATGTAATGAAAGTTTATGTGATAAAAGGCGGGATGCTATATATATATATATCTTTGTGTTTTGTCGCACCCCACCCACGTTGAGAAATTAGTTCCAAACACTCCCATTTCATGGGAGAGGGTGTTTTCCCCTTAGTTACTAGCTCTTTTCTGCTCCTTCTTCCATAGGTTGTGATGGATTGAGGCGACCTTACACCCAAGACTCTTGGGTAGGTTTTGTTTGGGCTGGTTGTGGCCCAAGACTCTTTGGGCAGGTTTACTATTTCCCAAGAATCTTTGGGATGAGGCCCAGGTGTGTGCGGGCGGGTTATGTGGTTGTGAGGCCTAGGTGTGTGCGGGCGGGTTACGTGGTTGTGAGGCCCATGTGTGTGCAGGTGGGATTCGTGGTTGTGAGGCCCAGGTGTGTGTGGGCAGGATATGTGGTTCTTAAGGCCTAGGTGTGTGAGGACGGGAAGAGTGTGGTAGCGTCAGGAAGTTCTCTGTTAGGAAGAGCAGCTAACTAGTGGGAAATGGTGCAGGGTACCCGATACTCTTGTTCTTATATAAACAACTACTACCTGTTGTTTTGTGTTTTGGTGAGCGTGGCTGGTGAGGTTGGGTGGATAGAATTCCATGATAGGTTTTTGGTTTCTTCTGTTGTTCTCACAGGATATTAGGATGTCTCCCCACTTGTGGACGAGAGCTTTAGGTTTCCCTACTGAGTATACTTGTATGCTCACCCTACATTTAATTTTAGGTTTCCAGGAGGACTACTAGGACTGTGCAGGACCCTACTAGTCGGGACGGTTGGAGTTGTTGCAGTTTTTTGTACTCTTGTTTCTTTTGGTATTGTACTTTTTGAGCTTTATTTTACTTGTACCTTGTTTCATAACTATTTAAACATGCATGTGGGATTGGTTTGGGTTTATTTCTATACACTTGTTCTTTTACTTTTTGCTTGTTGACTTTTCCTATTTCCCGATCTTAAATAATAAAAAGGGTAATGCCTCCCATATTTGTGAAAACTCATACCCTTGGTGCTAGTCACCACCCTGGGGTCTACTGGAGGTGGGACTCGAGGGTCATTATCTCCCTTTCACCATTTTTAGCTCAAGAGGGGCATCTTTGGTGGGAGGGGGTCATGACAGTGACCCTAATCATCCAATGTAAATTAAGTGAAAGTCTACACCTATCATTCTATAAAATTTTATGAAGATGATTTTCTCAATATATACACATATATTCATAATTCTTCTTATTATCTTAAACTTATTTTCATTTTCATGTGCATGATATACTATGCAAATAATACTTAAATAATGACAATATTCATTCAAAAGGGTAATAAGAAATAATAGAAAAAATATCAAGAAAACAACCATTAGTTGTAAGAGATCACACTTCCCAATTTTATTCTATAAATTTTGAGGTTGTTATATTTATATAGTTAGTTACTTATATTTACATAGTGAAGATCCAAGTTTGATAATTATACACCACACATAAAATATAGATAGATTATGGATTCTATCCCCAACCTAGTTTTTTGTAGATGCAACAACAGATGGAGATGCGGTTCATAGTGGTATGGTATGAAGTTGGATTGAGTTTATAGAGTAGGGGTGACATTGTGTATGTATAGGTAAATAAGAGAGAGATATAGGAAAAGGATAAAATAATTAGCCGATGTCCTTGGTTCTCTATAGGAGAAGAGAAGTAGGATTTTTGATGGTTGAGAATAGAAGAAAAATGAAAACCACAGAACCCAAAAAAGAAATAAATGGGAGAGGAAAAAAAGAAAATAACATACCATAGATTCTGACCTTTATTCATTCGAAAGAATGTAGAGGATGAGAACTAACATTTGATGAGTTCCATGAGAGTTTGAGAATCATGACTGGATTAGTCGCGATTAGTGTTCTTCTTAATAGAACGGGGACACTTCTATCAATTCTTACAAAAAAACACTGATAAAGATCCCTTTTATCAGTGCTAAACTGTTGAGCACTGATAAAAGACATTTTTATCAGCGCTTTTTTTTACTGAAAAATCTTTATCTTTATCAGTGCTAAAGAAGTCCTGATAAAATAATCCTTTATCAGTAATAAAACTTTAGCATTGATAAATGACTTATAATTATAATTATAAATAAAAAAATGTATAAATATATTTGTATAATTATATATTTATTTATTATAATTTTATTATTATTTAAATATATAACTAATTTTTTATAATTACATAAATAGGTTTTTTTAAATATTTGTTATTTTTATTTATAATTATAAATATATAATTTTCAAAATACATAAAATATACATTTATAAATATATTTGTAAACATATATATTTGTAAATATATTTATAATTATTTATTTATAATTTCAAGTATATTTATATAATTATATATAATTACATATAATTATATATTTAGATATATACTTAATAAATAAATATAAATATAAATATATTAAATATTTTCGTTATTTAAATATATTTATTAAAATTATATAATCATAAATATATTTATATCATTATATTTAATTATATAGTTATATATATATATATATAATAAATTAATATATAAATATGAATATAAATAGAAATATAGTAAATATATTCATTATTAAAATATATTTATTATAATTTTATAATTATTTAAATATATAATTAATTATTTATAAATATATGAATACTTCAAGAAAATATTTATATATTTATATCATTATATATATTTATATAATTTTATATATAGAAAATAAATATAAATATAAATATAAATATAGTATATTAATTATTTAAATAAATTTATTATAAATTTATAATTATATTAATAAATGTAATTATTTATTTATAATTATATAAATAATTTATTAAAAAATAACATTTATTTATTTATCTATAATAATTATAAATTTATAAATTTATGATTATTTTAAATATACATTTATAAATATATTTATTTATAAATATATATTTTCAAATATATTTTTAACATTATTAATGAATATACAATCTTAAATACATGCATTTTAAAAATGAGTGAAATCGAATAATTAAAAATGAGTACACTCTAAAAATATTTAAAAAATGGATAAGTTTTATTAATTAAATTTAAATTATGATAATACATGGATACATATTTAACTAAATGTGAATTGATATTAAAAATACTATAACATAGTGAATATATATATAAATAAATAATTGAAAATGATTAAATTAAAAAAATATTAAAAATGATAAATAATGAATAACTATAACAATATTAATAATAATTAAATAAATTTAATCAGTTTAAAACATAATATATTAAATGTGTCATGTTATAATGAAATTATAAAATATACTAAAGTTTTAATAAATTACATAAATATTAGGTGTATATTTTTCTATATAAGATTTCATTAATTGCGTACATATTTGTGTGTGTGTTGCATATAAGAAAATTCATTAATTAGATATATGTATGTGAAATCAATGTCAAACATGTTTGATATATTTTAAATTTTAAAATCAAACAACATTAAAAATGAGACATTAATATGTTCTTAATTGTTTTATTTTATTCATTTTTATATGTTTATATTTAATATAAATTATTTATTAATATTTATAATTGATATATATATATATATATATTTAACTTATTCATTTTTATTAATAATTATTTCATTAATACTTTTTTAATAATTTTTCAATTTATTAATTTTCATTTTTTTGTTTAATTATTACAATTTATTCATTTATTCATTTTTTTGTTTAATTATTAAAATTTATTCATTTTATATATCCACATTTAATATATACTATTTATTAATATTTATAATATATATATATATGTGTGTGTATTTATTTTAAATTTATTCATTTTTATCAATAATTATTTAATTTATAAAATATTTAACATTTTTCTTAATTTACTCATTTTTTATTTTTACTTATTGAATTATTTAATTTTATTCATTTTACATATCTTTATATTAAATATAAACTATTTAATAATATTTATAATTTATATATATGTATATTCAATTTATTCATTTTTATCAACAATTATTCTATTAATAGAATTGTTAATTTTTTTTAATTTTTATTTATTTAATTATTTTATTTTATTTGGGACCATTATCAGTGATAGTAAAATGCATTGATAACATTTTGCTTTATCAGTTCCAAAATATTCATTGATAAATGTTACCTTTTATCAAAGCTAAAAAAAGCACTGTTAAAGGCTATCCTTTATCTGCACTTTTTTTAGCACTGACAAATGGTAACCTTTATAAGTGTTTTTTTAACACTGATGAAGGACACCATTATCATCATTTTTTTCTAGTGCTGATAAAGGTCATTGATATTAAAGGTCTATTTTGTTGTAGTGCATGTTCATAGATAGGAATAACCAATGACACTCTAACCATGTGGTGTTCCAAATGGTGGGTCTATCCTTATGATATTATCTACTTGAGTTCACCATGGACGAACTTTATGAGAAGAAGTCTCAATGATTCTGATCCCCTAACTCCTGATAGAAAAACATCATCTGTGTCCCATCTGTATGATGTATCTAGACCATATAACATGCATTTAAGATTACTTTCATAGTATATTGAGGTTCTCATTATAGATGGGAACTTCTATATCCTTTTTATACGACACATATTCTAAGTACATTACCATGTAAACAGCAGATGCAGAATTATCAATACTATTATGGTAATAATAAACAAATGCATATATCAAACTCTATACATGTAATGGTAATCAACGTATATAAAGGAGTGGGGTCTAGGGAACCCACTCACAACAAAATATACTTTAAAAAATTTTAAAATTCATATAAGAACATTCAAGGATATAATAACAAACTAATAAAAATAAACCATTATAACATGATGTAATTTACTTAGTCGAATTAAATATTAACATGAATATAAGAAAATTAACCAAAAATAAACATATCATACAATGATAAATGGTTTTTTTGAAAGAAAATTTTAATAAAAAACCCTCATATAGGTTCATGTAAAATTCTATTTAAAACCTTTAACTTAAAGCATTAATATTACTGAAAAATAACCCATTAAAATCCTATTTTTCTATTCAGTGAGGTATATGAAATATATCACATATATATGTATTAAAATTTATAATTATATTTAAAAATTTATATATTTTATAATTTATGCATTTAAAAAATGATACATTATATGCCTAATTTATTTGTATTCATTTATTTTTTGTTAAATATTAATATTGTTGTACCAAATATGATTAACATTAATTGAATTTGGATGGATTATAGTTATAAAAAAAATGAGTATGAGGATGGGGCTAAAGTTCTCACCATATTTGAAATAGAGTGTGGACATTACACTCTTTAAATAACTTTTTAATGTTTTATATTGTTGTTATTCAAGATTAATTCATCTAGAAGATTTGGAAGAACACATTATCTACCTTAGAATAGATAGAAGTTATAAGTGATGGACTAAACACGGGGAAGAGAAAAATAAATCTAGTGATAGGGAAAAAATATGGTTTATAAATGGTATGATATGAGTAAAATAGTAAATTATAATGGATATCAAATTGAGGAAATGATAATGATAATTGAAGAAGACCTTCACATTTTTCTGAAGTAGTTTGATAAGATAAAGGGATAAGAAAATATTCTATTGAATGTTGTTTTTACTAAATATAAAACATTTTTAGTGATATTAGATCTTTTATAATTTGAAAATTTTCAATTGATGGAGTGAAAACATCTTTACAAAACTACCTTTTATCTTGAATGATATGATACCATATAATTATGAGCATCGTTATTGAACATATGACACTAGAAAAATGTTATGTTCAATGGTTATGATCTTTGGAAGAATACATTATCATCCAAATGAATGCATATTTTTTCTCATGGACCATGAATCACTTAAAAAGTTCAGTAAGTGTGGTGAGGATTGATGCAAGAAAGATGAATCAAATCTGTCACGACTCGACCCATCGGGCCCCAGCTGACTAGTGTAAGGATGAGTGTGATAGACCCAAGACCACCTCTAATAGGATAGGGGTTGGACACAAGCATCAAGAAGGAATAATTAAATGGGTGGCCTTTGACTAATGTACATGTATTCACAAACACAACCATCTCTATGAAAAATGTAGTGAAATATAAATAAAAGGCTATTACTTATAGATTAAATCCATGAATGAAATAACCTATAGGAAATATATCAGAGTACCAAAATATAAACCAAAGAAAAAAAGGAAAAAAATACACACTTAAACATAAATGAAGTCATGACCTGAAAAAACTAGAAAATAGGAAAACTGAGGGAGACCGACTTCTAATCTCCGAATCTGACCACAAAACATGGTTAATAAACCCAGGAATTTCTATGATCCACCAATGTCACCATCGAAAATCCTGTCATCTACATAAGGGACAACATGTTTGAGAAAATCCCATGTAAGGTTCAGTATATACATAACCAGAAGGATGCCCCAAAAAACCTTAATAGAAGTATTAGAAAGATACAAAAAAGGTTAGCTCAACCCATAACAACACGGAAACTCAAACCCAATACATATATTTATGATCATAAATAAACCCAGCAAATAGGGAAATTGGATCTCTATCTCACATCCTAGACAAAGTTTTTGAGTATTCCTTAAGATCCAATAATCTATTTTGGATTTATATCATGTAACGTCCTGGACCCAAATAGCCACCCAAATAATACTGAATGGGTTGGGTGTTACTACCTTAGGCCCACCTTCCTGAAATCCAAAGGATTATGACTAGCAGTGAGGGTGTAAATAGGTATAGTGGGGAGACTATACCCTCTTTGAGGAAAATATGGAACTGGTCCAAGTATATTATATAACATGAAAAGGTAATAAACGACTCAACAGACTCGAACCAGACTCGTAGAGCAGAATAAAAATCAAAAGATGATAAAACAATAGAAAAATTATATAAACAAGTGTAGTGGAATGTAACCAAAACAGCACGCTGAACATCACTTGTAAAAAGTACTAAAACAACCAAGCATACATCCAATGCAAGTAAAAATATAAAATGGAGAGCCAATGGATAACCAACAGTAGACACAATAAACAAGGTAAGAGTGATGATACAGGAATGAAAGAAAAACAAAGTAAACTCTAGCTAGGTGTGACCTCATGGTCCATACAATCTCCATGAAATAGCTAATAAAATCCATCTCCTGAAGCTACTATCTTTATTACATGCAAATCCATAAAGTCTACACGTGTCCCGAAGGGCCCATGCAGGGTGTGAGATGAATCTCAGTAGGATACCACCCAATGGTGCGTATATAATATATGTGTTTAATTAAACATGCATTTATAAGAAAAACTGTAAACATTATGATGAAAAAATAAACATAAACTCCACTAGTGCTCAGTAGCCACCATAGAGTGTCACCTGCTTCGGCCAACACTGGAATATCTATCATGTAACCCCGCACCATGTTCCTCCTGACACATTGTGTCTCAATACAGACATTCCAAAGGCACGCCCAAATAATAATAACCTTGCATGAAATCCCAAACCTGCCCGTGGCACAAAAATCATAGGAGCAGTGATGCCTGCCCTCAAATAGGAGCCGGAAGGACAATGATGTCTGCCCTCAAATCTAGGAGAGCCTCTACCCCCTACCTGATATCCTCAATGCTATCCCCTAAAGGCTCCTCACTTTGTGGATTCCTATGGAAATAACCTCCAAATAATTGTACCTAATCGCATCTATCAGGGGACTCTAACCAATGAGTGTTCAAACCAACTCATCACAGAGTCTACCTGTGTGCACACTACTCAAATTTCAGGGTGAGCGGTAATCACCAAAATAAGTTCCCAAGCCACAACATCTCGGACACCTCATGTCCCTATGACCATGTCACTCAAGTCTGATGGAATCTCCATCCAAGTAACCTAGTTCATGACCAACCTGATAGTCACACTACCTCAATCCAATGTCCATGATGATCAATCCCATGGTTAGAACCACCCAATGTAATTCAGGACAAGCCCAACCTGTGATCAGCATCACCCAACAATTCCCAGACCTTTCCCAACACAACCTAAAGGTTTCAACATATGCAATATCACACATCAAAAATATATAATCAAAATAAATACTTCAAACAAGAAAAAAAACTAAATAGTTGAGTTTCACTAGCCATGTGTTGTCCCATACCAGAACTGAGGTCTTGGAAGCCTCTAACAAACTTAATCATGCTTAACAATTCAAAATCAACAGTTTAATTCACAACAATTCAATTATAACCATTTTGGAACCCCCAACCAAAATGTCCCAAATGAGTAGCGGCTTCTAACCTAGCCTTTCTCAAACATAACAGGATAACAGAATACCCAACACGATCCCACAATGCATATAATCATTTCAATGCAATAAAACAAGGGTCTCTCTCAATACCCTACATCGTTCTAAAAATCCAAAACCCCCAAATTACAACAAAAACATAGATGATGGTATGCACCACCTACCTGAGACTTGTATATATAGGCACGTCCAATATCGAGCTCTAATTTGAATTCGAACTTTGTAGATCTAGGATTCCATCAAATCCTGAAAATTCTGTTCAGATGGAAACTGCGGTGCATGAGGAAACAAAACTAGAAAAAAGGAGGGTGTATGGGTTTAGCCTTCCCAATGTGATCTCATAGCCACCAAGGGATTAAATAATGGACATCGAATGAAGAATCTATGAGGAAGAAAATTCTTGGACCCCTGGAGCGTCACAATCCGAAAATGTGGAAGAAGAAGGTATATTCTGAAATGAGACGCAATGCTCTTTCATATAAGAGAATAAAAATAAAAGTACAAAGTGTGTACTAAGGACTACATGGTATGTAGTGGCTCATCCATACTCTGATTTATGTTGCTTTCTAGGTCATGACTTACACAGCGTGTACGAGGCCGTAAACGATATGTCCTTGGTTTTTACTTATTCATCGCCGAATTACCAAAACAAGCCATGTATACCCCCCATACACTTCTTAGAGTACACAGCATGTAAAAAGTGTACATGACATGTACTTGGTTATTTATTTCCACTCAAACAACATGCTAACATGCCATCTATGGCCTTCACACATGGGAAACAGTACCTGATGTGTACTGAAGGTACATGGTATGTAATATGGAATTTTTCAAAAAACTTCCCACTTTCTCTAATTTACTCAAAACAAGTCAAAAAACATTTCAACCCAACATAAAACTCAAAAAATCAAACTAGGTTAGAATTTTGACCTTTTACAAAAACCAGGGTTCTTACAATCTCCCAACCTTAACATAGCTCATCCCTAAGCAATCAAAAGAAACCCAAAGATGGCACCAAACATAACCATCCTAGTCAAAGTAACCCAGAATACCCCGATCATAAATGTTCTGGATAAATTCCTCAAGGGGATCCCCACCTCAGGAATTTCCTAACTCGGTCTCAAACAAAAAAAAACTAAAACCAAGATAAGGTGCGACGATATATTTCCTAGACCCATGGCTGTCCCATGAAACATCATCATTCATGAACCTCATTGGTTCTCCCATGTTATTTATGACACCTAAATTTATCCCACATTACATCGGTGTCCGCCACCATGAGGTCCAAAATCACATGGACGCTCAAAACAAAATTTGGTTCCTTGCACCTCAACTAACCCACATTCCCGATGCTCCTGTTGCTACACATCTCATGTATATATATAAATATCACACACCTAAAATGGTTTCAATCTCAATGACTAGTATCTAGTTAGTGCACATATATAATGTGCACCTTGTTCACTCAAAACGTACATGTCTCAACTAGTAATGCCAAAAAGAAAAAAAGGAAGTCATTACCACACTTTTGGTGTACCTCTAACCGTTATCATCTCACCAACCTGCTCTCCCACTAGTAGCTCCATGACGTGCACCTGAACTGACACATGGCTGCCTGAAGCCTGTCCTCCCTGCGGTGCTACTCCAATCACTAGCCACTGACCCCTCAGCTGGGTCCCACTGTCTCTGTCACATCATCCACATATAGCTGAACCTTGATTACTGTCACCTAATACCGACCCCAATCCGACCCTAGATGCCACATTCTATCATGGTCTCTGCCTTCTGGATGTCTGAGAAGGCTTCTTGCAGAACCTCTCGAGATTCCCAACCTTTACACATGCCCAACACTCCTTTGGAGGCCTATCGCACTAAGTCCGGACATGCCCTGAGTGGCCACACTGAATGAAAACCACTGGAGAACTACTATGAGGTGGGATAGTTGAGTCTTTGGCCTGACTACCCTGCTAGAACTCATCCTTCCCTCACTTCCTACTATCTGAACCATCACCTGAAGTCATCATCCAACCTAAGTGAGACCTCTCATTATTTTTTACCTCCACTATGAGCGCTTGATTCACCACCTCTTAGAACAAACACAACCTAAATTTTTTTACTTGGATCCAAATGGCGTGTCCTAAGACATCCTCCAACCACCTCACCCTTTCCAATTAATTGCTTACCATACCAGGTGAAAAGTGATACAACTCAGTGAAAGTTGTTGCATAGTCCATTATGGAAATGTCTCCCTGTTGAAGGGTCAAGATCTCCCACGATCTTTCATCCCTCAGTGTCTCTGGGTAAAAGTGCTCAACGAACCTATCCTCAAATTCCTTCTATTCTAGTCATTTGTGTCTGCGAGCCTAAAAATACACATCCCACCAATTCTTTTCCAGTCCTCTCAACATGTATGTCACTTTCTTGAACCTCTACCCAGGATGCGTCTTGAGCTGCTGGAAGATCATCTGCATGCTCTCTATCTAGTTCTCAGCCTCTTGTGGACCACACTCACCCTGAAAAGAGGCGTGTGCTGCAACTAGAACTCCCACGTCAGATATTTCATAGATGGATCTGTACCTTACTCACCTCTGTTGATCCCCTGTAAGACACGTACTAGGATAGTTCAGAGATGCTCGTCAAGCCATGGCCCGAATGCTGCCAAACCCAGTTGTTATTCTGCATGCATTGGATCCAGAACCTAATCATGTCCCTGTTCCTGTACCTGTGGATCCAGATCCACCTGCACCGGATCCTAAACACGATCCTTCTCCTGTGGAACTATACCATCTCCTTCCCAATGCTCCATTTTAGTCATTCAGAAGGAACCTACTGAATACCATAAATGGTCAAACATCCAATATATATACAACATATTCAACCCAAATAAGGAATGTAGTAAAGAGTCAGCATATAACAACTACCCTTACTCTCCTTTATCACAACCCATGGCCATGGAATCCTTGCCTCATGGCCTCTTTACCCACCCTCAACAGATCCAAGTATCAAAAGTACCTCGATATATGCCCATCTTGACAACCAATGTTGCCTTAAAATGATGACCGAGTCACCAAATCCCGATGATCAAAATCACCTCAACCATAGTACCTGCTTGCTCATACAAGAGCTAGACCCAAATACCCTACCACATGGAATTCTACAATATATATAAACCATGGAATATTACATTAAAATCATCAAGAAATTCTATCAGGATTTTCAACCTTCACATTTCAAAAGAATCTATATCATGGAAATTGATATTATTCACATGGTATTATCACTTCATAAAGCATACATGAAATTATGAAATCAAAATACCCTAAAAATGTTCCTATCAAAATCCAAACAAACAAACCTTTCCATACTAATATAAGGTCCAATTCTCCCTTACCTCACCAGGTTAAGGGTCACGTATCACAATCAATAACATCTTATACCAAGTGAACCACCAAGGTGGAAATAATATAAAATAAATCCGAGTAAAGGTAAGATAACAATTCCCACCCAAGTTAACTTGGTCCATCCCTCATACCTGAGGCTGCAGGAACCCAAGCACAAGCTAGAAACCTAGTTCCAATTACAACTGATCTCTAATCTACTATATCCCAAATAGCAAACTAGCAAAAAATGAAAAGGGAAGTATCAATCTAATTTGTAGCTAGAAAAACACTACTATTAAATCCCTATCTAGAATGACCTTTGATACCACTTTGTAATATCCCTAAACTGAACAACCAACCAAACAATGCTAAATGGATCAGGTGTTACTACCTTAGGTGCACCTCTGTGAATGTCAAAGGCTTACGACTAGAAATGAGGGTGTAAATAGGTATTGTGGGGAGGATATACCCTCTCAGAGGAAAATAAGGTACTAGTCCGAGTATAATATATAACATGCAGCAGAAATAAAAGACTTAGCAGACTCGAACCAGACCCGCAGAGCAGAATCACAATCAATAGCAGATAAAATAGTGGAAGCATTATATAAACAAGTGCTAAAGAATGTAACCAAAACAGTATACTGAACATCACTTGTAACAACTACTAAAACAACCAATCATCCGTCCATAGCAAGTGAAGACATAAAAAGGGTATCCAATGGATAACCAAAAATAGCTATAATAAACAAGGAAAGGATACTGATATAGGAAAGAATGAAAATCAAAGTAAACTCTAGCTAGGCATGACCTCAAGGTCCATACCATATCCATGCAATATCTAATAAAATACAACTCCTGAAGCTGATCTCTTTCTCACATGTAAATCCATAAAGTCTACATGCATTCCGAAGGGCCCGTGAAGGGTGTGAGACAAATCTTAGTAGGATACCACCCAATGGTGCGTACCTAATATAAGTGTTTAATTTTACATGAATTTATAAGGAAAATAGTAAACAATATGATGAAAAAATAAAAATAAACTCCATTGGTGCTCTACAACCACCATGGAATGTCACCTGCTTTGACCGACACTAGAATATATGTCATGTAACCCCACACCATGTGCCTCTTGACACATCGTGTCTCAATAATGACATCCCAAAGGAATTCCCAAATAATAATAACCCTGCTCAAAATACCACGTCTACCCATGGAACAAAAACTGGAGGAGCAGCAATGCCTTTCGTCAAATAGGATTCGGAGGGACAACAATTTCTACCCTCAATCAGTAACCAGAAGGACAATGATGTCTTCCCTCAAATCAATAACTAGAGGGACAATGATGTCTGCCCTCAAATCTCTACAAGCCTCTGCCTCCAACCCAATAGCCTCAATGCTATCCCCTGATGGCTCGCCACCTTCCACATGGCTTTTATGGAAATCACCCCCAAACCAATTATACCTAACTGCGAATATCAGGGTCCCCTACCCAACGAGTGGTTAAACCACCTCATCATAGAGTCTACCTTTGTGCACACTACTCAATGTTTTGGGTGAGCTATAATCAACAAAATTAGTTCCCAAGCCGCAACATCTTTGACACCTCATGTCCCTACGATCAGGTTGAACAAGTCTGATGGCCTCGCCATCCAAGTAACCTGAACCATGCCCAACCTGACAGTCATACTACATCGAGCCAACGTCTATGAAGCCCAATTCTATGGTCAGAACCGCCCAATGTAATTCAGGACATACCCAACCTGTGATCAACATCACTCAACAATACCCAAGCCATGCCCAACACAACCCGAAGGTTCCATCATATGCAATAACACACATCATAGATATATAATCAAAATAAATACTTCAAACATGAAAAACAAACTAAACAGTTTAATTTCTCTAGCCATGTGTTGTCTCATACCTGCACCAAGGTCTTGGAATCCTCTAACAAACTTAATCATGCTTAACAATTCAAACTCAGTAGTTTAATTCACATCAATTTAATTATAACCATTTTGGAACCCCCATCCAAAATGACCAAAATTAGCAGTGGCCTCTAACCCAGCCTTGATCATGCATAACAAGATAAGTGAATACCCAACAACATCCCACAATGCATACAATGATTTGAAATAATAAAACAAGGGTCTTGCTCTATACCCGACGTCGCGCTAAAAATCCGCAAACACCAAATGACCACAAAAACACCAAAGAAGGTATGGACCACCTACCTAAGACTCGTAAATGTAGGCACATCCTATATAGAGCTCTAATTAGAAACCGATCTTCTTAGATCTATGTTTCCATCAAATCACGGAAATTCTACTTAGATGGAAAGTATGGTGCGTGAGGAAAAGAAACTAGAATGAAAGAGGGTGCATGGGTTTAGCCATCCTGATGTGATCCTGCATCCACCGGCGGATTGAAGAATGGAATTAGGATAATGAATCTTAGAGGAAGAACATTCTCGGCCTCCTGAAGCATCACAATATGATGACGAGGAAGAAAAATGTATGTTCAGAAATGAGATGCAACACTATTTTATATAAGAGAATAAAAATAAAATTACATGGTGTGTATTAAGGACTACATGTCATGTACTGGCTCACCCAAAGTTTGACTTACGTGGCTTTCTAGGTCTTGAATTCCACAACATGTATGAGGCTGTACACATAATGTACTTGGTTTTTTCTAATTCTTTGGTGACTTCCCCACACTCTATGTATATCCCCCATGCATGGCTTAGAATACACGACATGTACAAAGTGTACATAGTGTGTACTTGATTATTTATCTTCACTCATCCAACATGCTAACACTCCATGTATGGCCTTCACACACAGGAAAGGGTACAAAGTGTGTACTGGAGGTACACATCATGTAATATAGAATTTTCCAGAAACTGTCTAGTTTTTCCAATTTACTCAAAACAAGTTGAAAAACATTTCAAACCAATAGAAAACTCAAAAATTTAAATAGGTTCGGAATTTTGAACTGTTTCAAAAACCCGGGTTCTTACATACCTTCACATGAAACCTCGTAAGAATCAGGGTAGTGGGGCCTACCCCTCACTATTGCACTCCACAACCAAGGAATCCAAAACTCATATGGAGAAACTAATTCTCATCGGAGCTTTAATATGGGAGTGTAACACTCTGTAGATAGAGGAACTTTGATATTATATAGTGTAGGAGAGTTTTGAATCTACATAAGTAAAGTATATGGGGGACCTACACCCTAGTGACAAAGGGAAGTATTGACCACAATATCACTCAGATGATCCTACCCTAATGACTCCCATTGTCATAAATCTCTTTAAGAAGAGTCATGATCAAAATACATCACATAGTATCTTGTATGCCAAAAATTAGTACAACATCACATTCTACATGTATAAAAACTTAATACATGCTACCCATGGTCCTAAATATGATTCCAAAAGAAGGAAATTTGCGAGGAAGAAGTTTCCAGGGGAAATACATGACATGTGTGGGGATTCACATGACTTGCGATCTTGCCTCATTGCCTAGTAGTGTTATCACTTGGACATGGATTGGGAATTCATTTCACACTAGATAGTGTGTACTAGATAGACACAACATGCCTCATCCACCTGGGGTCTTTTTATGCTATTCTGGGCTTACCTGTGTACATTGGCCCATGGCCATGTACATGGTCATTTCTAGTTATTCTAACCATGTCAAAGTACATGTTCATTTATATGCATTGTTCTCGTGACTGTGTTCCTAGAAATTTCCATGATAGTGTAAGCTTAGAGTACACACTGAGCCACTATAATAGGGTCTCATGACATGTGGTGGTTCCATATGTTGTTTAATATTTAACTATACTAGAAACCATTACTGTTACAACTAGGAGACTACATAGCATGTGTTCTTCACAACACACAACATGTAGTCTAGTTTTTCATAGAAAAATATGTTCTTTATGTGAATCAATATCTAAATTATCCACTGTGAATCCCATCATTTGACTGTATGAAATTAAAGTAAAATGCATTTGACTATATATTCCCAACCTTTGGTGGTAGAAAACCGGGTTCTAATAACCCACAAGAGAATATTTCGTGCGTCTGACACTTTTTGGGATTCTAATACCCATATCCATCACTTGAAACCATTTATCCCTCACAATCCATTTAAAAAATTACCATCATACTCATTATTTATACAACCACCATGAATCTAGGGATTTGATCATGCTCAAACCCACATCGACAATTTTGAACTATGACCCTGTGACACAACGATGAAGAATGAGAAGAATAATGGTGGGAGATAACACACAAAAATTGATAATTACCATTGGATGATGTGATCATGGACAATGATAATAAAGTGTAGAATAAAGGGGTGTTTCATGGTATATAAAAATAAATTGGAATGAATAATTCAAATTATTTAAATGGGCTCATAGGATAATTGAAAATGTTAGAAATCAAAGAAGATAAAGAATCCATGGTTAATCAAATAAAAATGGAAGAAATCCCAAAATAACATACCTAATATTCATTTAGGATTTATTTTTGGTAAATATTATTTTCTCTAATGATGATGATCCATTGATTTCTCTACTTTCCTCTCAATAAACCTTGATCTGATCACCGTTCATCATCAGATCCTAATTCGCCAAAGAGGAACAATGATCCCCATCTCAAATCCCCCTAGGGTTATGAAACCAAGTATTAATATTTTCTATAATTGGGATTTTATAGATAAAGAATTATATCATTTAAAATATAATATATAAATAAATTATTTATTTTAATTAAAGGCACACACTAATTACCACCTCCCTCAGAACATCTGATTCTATCCAATATGAGGTCACGCTTAGGGTAAAATCCACATTCTGAAATGATACATGGTCTCAGATTTTCCATATGAGTTAACGAACATTTGGTAAACCATTTAAACAAAAACCATGACTCCAAATATTATAAAATACATTAATTTTTTTAATATATTAATTCTGAAGTCATGACACACCCAAACACCACACCAACACAGAGGATAAAAATCATGATATATACATAGAAATATTCAATGGAAAAATCCATCAAAACCATAGTCACTAAATTCCCCCATACTTAAAATATTTTCACCCAAAAAAGAATAAGCTACTAAAAAATTAAGGGATAGTGAGCCTTCATCTGACTCTCTCACTCCCAAAAACTCTCTCGTATTCTCCTCGTGCTACCAAAACACACAAACCAAGGGAATGACCCATCCTCACAAGATCCTCTCCTATTGATCCTTGATTTAGACTGGATAATTTGTGAATGTGGATCAATCCTTGATATTCATATATCCCTAGTAAATAACATTTTCGAGATCATTCACATTTCTCCTTATTTGTGACACATGTAATACCTCATTCATCTGATCCAACTGTAGGGTAAGTCATAAGCGGTAATCAACCTCACCAACCTTCTACATGATCTTGAATATCCAAATGAAACTGGGGATAAATTTAATACCTATCCAAATATCCACAACCCTCATCATGGGGAGAATATTTGGAAAATATGGTCTCCTTTATTGAAATACAAGGTCCAAGGATATTGAACTATGTAATATTTCTTTCTACTTTGTTCTATCCTTATATGCCTGTATATCAACTAATATTTCTATGTCATTTCCTGTTCTATCTTTGGTTTAAAAAGAGACGTATCACCAATATCAATCTAGTATAAGGGTGACTATAGGGTCTCCCATTCATGTCCTTGAATGGTTCCATGCCATTAGTAGTGTGATAATTGTTATTATGTGTAATCTATACCAATGTAAAGTGTTTATCCCAGCTGTGGATGAAGTTTAACATCAAGGATCTCATAATATCCTCCAACACCTAGATAATATGTTTGGTCTGAACATCCATCTAGGGGTAAAGAATTGTAATAATCCGGAATTGGGTCCTGAAGGCCTTCTATAAGACTCTCTAGAACCTTTACATGAAACAATCATCACAGTCAGATGAAATCATTAAGGGTAACCCATGAAGTAGGATAATATTATGTATGTACAAAGTCCCTATAATCTTAACCGAACTATACTCCCTGATGGAAAATAAGTTCATTGACTTCATCAGTCAGTAAAAAATAAACTAGATAACATCATGGGCTCTCTCTATCCATGGAATCCTCATAAAAAATTCAATGGATATTACATCCCATTTCCCCTCAAGAATATCAAGAGGCTATGTCAAACATACCATAACCTAGTTATTAGCCTTTAACAGATGATATGTGAGATATTGAGAGATGAAATCATCTATGCTTCACCAAATTCTATCCCACAAAAACTATCGATGAAGGTCCTTATATACATTTTCCCAACTAGGATGTAAAACCAAGGGGGAATTGTGAAATTCCCTCATCACTTCCTCTCACAATGTGACTAGAACCACTATCCATCCATTGAAAAGCATGATGTGCTCCCCTCATTTAAAAAATCCATCTAGTGTATATACTAAGATATCTGGTCACATATGACCTCACAGTTGATGTATCCCAATAGAGAATCTCTCACACACTAAAGAAGTAAAAAAGTTACCACCATTGACTGAAGGAAAACCACACCTCTATTCTCTATCAGGGTAAGTTGAAACAAATCTAATTACTTAGATGAATCCATTACCAAACAAAAAAATAACTTCTTTCTAAGGGATTCTACCACCACATTTATCTTACCCGGAGTATAAACTATCTTGAAGTCATAGTCCTATAGAAACTATAGCCATCACCATTTTCTCAGGTTAATATATCTCTAATTGAATATTTACTTATGAATTGGTGGTATGAGTAAACAATAAAATAATAACCTAGAAGATAGTTCATCCTCATATTCAAGGTGATGAATTCTATTTAAAACTCTAGATCACGAGTCACATACTTTTGATCATGGTGTATAAACTTTCATGACCCATATATGATCACTACCTGACTTTATTTCAACACAAAACCGATATCAGCCCTATACACATTATAAAAAACTAAGTACCACATGCCCTAATCTGATTTTCTCAACAAAACAGAACTTTTCAGCCTTAAACTCAACTCCTCAAAGGATATTTGTCACTTCTTAGTACAGTTAAATGGATTCTCTTTCCATTCTAGGGTGGTCAAAGGGGATGAAATCCTATATAAGTCCACCACTAACCTCATATAGTAAACTACCAAGACAAGAATACTCCCCAACTCTAACAAGTTATTGGGTGGATACCAAGAAATAAAAACATGAATCTTTACTAGGTCCACATATAAACCATGATAAAAAATGAAATGAACTAGAAAGTAAAAATTGGGGATCTAGAACTAGCACTAAGAGAGATTACCATAATGTTTTTTCTACCACAGTATGTCTAGGATAATCTTCATATGATATGCATTCTACTCCTATGATTAAGAGTAAATGACTATTTAATCATTGAAGAGAACCACAAATTGGTGAAAGTATGGATAAAAGATATGATTCATAAGATCCATAAATATATCATGTGAATTATTCAAACTGAAATACATCACCAAGAACTCATAGTACCCATAGAAATATCATAATAATATATTTAAAATATCATACTATTTAACCCTCAACTTGTGGTAGTCAGACCGAATATCAATCTACAAGAACTTACTCTTTCCTCTCAACCAGGAAAAAAGGTCATCAATACTTGAAAATGGGCACTTTTTTTTATCATCAACTAATTAAGGTGGCGATAATTAAAAAATATCCTCAATCTCTCATCTATATTTTTCATGAATATAACTATAGATGCCTAAGGGGAAACACTAGTTCTAATGAAACCCTTCTCTTAAAGGTCATACAACATCACCGTAAGCTCCTAAAGCATTGTAAGGTCCATATGATATGCCTCAAAATATATGATTGTAGTCTCGGGGTGTAAGTTAATATAGAAATAAATATACCTTAATGAAGGTAGTCCTAGAACACACTTAGGGAATATGTCCAAACATTACTCCATTACTGAAGTAATCTAGATGCACGAAGAACATGCTTTTCCAAGGTATAAACTCTATAAATAATGTGTGATGGGTTGTATCTTCCTACCTATATGACCCACTCACTCAACCATTATATCTCTCTTTCCTATATAGGATAATCTTGTCTCATATATCTGAAGGAATCTATCTTGGTTGTGATGATAGTCAATCTAGGCCCATATCCTGGAAAACTAGTCTATATCCAAGATGAAATCATATGATTTCATCATGATGACCATAAGGTCCCATGAGAAACTATCTTCTACAAGCACTAGCTCAAATTACTATAAGATAAGGGATATCAAATGATAACTTTCGGTAGTAACATATAGATGTAGATGCAGGTATAAAGACTCAACTAGAAGCCCTAGATCTAACATAAGGGATATGGAGGTAAAACAATGACTCATGAATTTTTTATTAACAATTTAGAAAGAGTATAAAAGAAAAAAATTATTCCATGAATCATCTCATGCACAACCTAGCCATAGCCCTCTATAGTATAAAACTGTTGTGTGACCTTGAACACCAGATCCCAAAGCATGGAATGGGACACCTGGTGGTGGTGGTGGATGTTGAGATGGTATGTGAGTATGATATACTCTATAATACCAAATGTAGGATCTAATATGTAAAGATGAAATTCTCAAATACAATATGGGGGGTGAATTGTATACATTAAAAATCCCTAAGGAAATTTTGAATAACCAAAATTCACAACACCTCTAAGTTCTAATAACATTCTTGATTCTAGAAAAGTAATTCCAAAAATGAAACTTAACAAAAGTTTACAACAATTAAGATTCTACCTTAAAGTGTATAGAATCTAACTAAATCAGAGTACAAGTATAAGGAAGTATAAGAAAGTTATAATTTCCTCAACAATAAAAATGCAGTGAAAAACTTGTAACAAAGAAAGTAACAAGTAGTAAGTCTTTTAACCCAAAGAGAAGGGTATCCAAAAACCTTGGATAAAGGTCCCTTGATTTATACATTCAAGAAAGTCAGTCTTACCCATAACAGGATAAGCCCTCGATATGAAGATCAGAGTCTGTCATTCTATCCACATAATCCCTCAACTATCAGGTAGTCAACACCTCTGTCTTCCTCATCAAGGAATCCCTCAACTTCAAGGTAGTCAACACCTCTGTCTTCCAATCCTCGGAAGCCCTCGATTTTACACAAAAAAAATCAGAGTCGCACAAAGAAAAGATGAACAAGTAGTTCAGTACACAAAAAGCAATGAAAGTCTCTATCTAGAAATCACTTTAACAACATGTGGTCTTTAGATTCATAAAACCATCATCGAATCTTTCAAATGAGCTCCTATTTATATGTACGGCTTTAACGGTCGGCTCCCTCCTCCAACGTTCATATTTTTCCTTGAATTTCAGAGGGACCTATACACGTGTAACTCAAACAATGATTAGTGAGTAACTGAAAGCACGAAATTGTTTTATAAATAAATAGGTGTAATAATAACCAAAAACTGATATTCGGAATGAAAGTTCTAAGTCTAACAAAAAATTAATTCAGAGTCTTTTAGTACAAGGATATTCAGATTATGTTTTTTATAAATTCAGAACATGAATTCTAAATAATTCTAGAGTCTGAATTTCAAGGAAATTCAGAATCTGGATTCACAAGTATTCATAACCTGAACTCACAAAGCTCGGAGTTAGAGTTCATGAGAATTCGGAGTCAGAACTCATAAGATTTTGGAGTATGTATTTAGAGAACTCAGAGTCAAGACTTAGACAAGTTCATAACCAGAATTTGTAATCAGAATATGGAGTCAGAACTCAGAAGAGTTCGTATCTAGAATTCATAATCAGAATTCGAAGTCATAACTCAAAAGAGTTCGTATCCAGAATTCTGAGAATGCAGATAATAAAATAGAATGCTTTATATCTAGGTATTTATAGGATTCTGAGGTTTTGGTTTTCAAACTGAATTTTACACTTAGAAAAATTATTATATGAACAATAACATGGTAAAAATAAATTTCCTTGGAGAAAGAAATTTTTCATTATATAATTAAAACACATGGTAAAATGAGATTTTCCTTAATAAAAGGTGCTTGTGATTTTCAAAACAAGAGGAATGGTAAATTCATATGGAAACCTTATTGTCTTAACAATCTCCCCCAAACATGAAGGAATGGAAAAGTCATAAGGAAAACCTTATTGACTCAACAATCTCCCCCTTTTTAGAAAGCACAAACATCCTTACGAAAAAGAATATAAGGACTTAGAAAATATTTTACTAAACTTTGAAAATAAAACTTTTCTCCCTTTGTTCATGGACAATGGTGAATACGACTAACCCACCCTTAGGATTTGGAACACTAAGGATCATATTATAGATTTCTTGAATGAGAATTTTCATTTGAATGTATAAATCTTCATAATGAGAAATCCCCCTTAGATAAAACCCCACCTTACATAGGGATATTTCTTCTTTACTTAGAAATATTTTTCATACTCCCCCTTAGAATTCTTTTTCCTTCTACTCCTTTTTGATTTTCAAAAAGAGTTTGAGGGAATGGAAAAAAATATAGTACCTAAAATATTAGTACAAACATCCAAACAAAATACGCCACCAAAATTTCATTTAGATCAAAAGAATTTGTACATGGAAAGATATTACAACAAAAGATCAGATTGGGTATATTTTTCTTCTTTTTGATTGGGTATTAGCTTCTTCATGATGGTTTTCAGCTTCTTGAATTCCTTGTGATCCTCCTCAGCTTTCTTCTCTAGAGCATTGATTCTCTCTTCCTGAGACTTAAGAACTTCTGCTTGAGCCTTCAGCAACTCATCTTGCTTCACAAGTTTCTCTTCAAACTCAATCCGGAGATCTCTTTCCCTCTTCCAGATTTGAGCTACAGAGTTCAACTTACCATTCAAGTCATTCACCTCTTGAATCCGAGTATTTTTTTCTAGAGTTAGCATTTCCTTAAATCTGTTTGTAAGATCCTTGATTTTGGTGTCTTCGGTATCAAAATATTCCTTGGCATCTTCTTGAAATAGATCAAGCTCACTCATTTCTTGTACTATCCTCTTTGAATAGCTGGCTATCTTCTTACATGACTTTCTATGAGCTTCGTAGCTTATGAGGAAAGTTTTGAAATCTGATTCCATATTGACACACTTTTCCATCACCATGGACACCAAATTTGATTTCGAATTAAGAGAATGTTGAAGCATCTGGCATCTAGAGTCTATGCTTGAAAAAGTCAGAATGGACCTGTCAAGCTTCTTCAAGGATTGTTCAACAAAATCATGACCAAGTGAAGATGATTCAGAATCCGAGACTTTACTTGGTGATGCTTGTTTTTCTAACTCAACAATATTCCTCTTTGAAGTTCCTTCAACTTCCTTCTTCTTCACTATAGATTTTCTAGGAGTATCAAAAAACACTTATTTACCCTTATCAATATCGGTACGGATTATTCATCAGGGGATTCATGCTCGCTGTCATACAACCACACAACTCTATCTTTATCTACCTCTTCTTTATGATTTCTAGCCTCAGCATCCTCAGGATGAATGAAATAACGATTTAGACTTTCTTCTTTAGACAATTTATCAACTTCTTCTTCACCTTTCTCTTCACCCTTCTCTTCATCCTTCTATGGAGTGACAAGCATCAAGGTCTCAGCTTTAGAAGTTTGGAGTGAAAATTTTTCAGATGGAGTTCCCTTGTCTTGATAATTTTTTACTTGCTTTATAAGATCATATGTGTTACCGCTCCATTCTTCTTCTTCTTCTTCTTGCACCTATTCCACTTCTTTCACTTATTCAACAAGTTTTTCTTTAGCTTTTCCTGATGTGAATAATTTTTTTTCTGGAGTCTCAGGTAAAAGATCTGTCAAGAAATATTGTGGCACTAGAATATTCTTGGATGATACTTTAGTAGCCTTCAAGAGAGATTGGACAATCTCGGCCTCATAAATTTTTTTCTTAAGTTTCTTCTCTTTGGATTGCTTCTCAAGCTCTTTAGTAGTTGATTATTTCATGGCCTTAGCCTCAGTAGGATCCAAACCGAACTGTGGATCCTCTAATTTTCTATTTTTCTTATCCTCCCTCCATTTTGATACAACCTCATCTGGGTAGGCTTTCTGCTTCTTGGGTTTAGGAGGGGCAGATTGGAATTCCTTAGATTTAGGAGTTTTGTCTTCTACTTACACTTCCTTCAACTTTCTTTTCTTTCCAGCCTTCTTTGATGGTTCAGATTTTTCATCATTTTCCTAAATGACTTTTTCCTCTTCCACTGGAAGATCATAAAACTCTCCTGACTCCTTAGAAAATCCCATATTCATTCTTTTCAAAGTGTCATCACTTACAAGAATAAATTTACAATTACTTGGCTTGGAACTGAAAGGGATTTTCAATGATTCAAGACACCGAACTATCATCTTAGAATGTAAGGAAAGATACATAATAATCTAAGCTCTCAAATTACCATTTTTTATATTCTATATCGTAATGATAATCTACCTCATCAAATTTATTTTCCTTAGATTTACCAAGAAATCCAAGATATATATGTCACTTTTCTTTAAGGTGTCCTTATCACATTTTCTCGGTATGAAAAAACCTTGAACCCATAACTGTAGGATCAGATTATTGATAGATAAGTGAGTAATATTTGCGGTCATGACATCTGATAATCTAAGACATTCCAAAGCATTCACCTTAATAAAACTTCCTTGAACATCCAGTAGTTTGTCAGAGCAAAACTCAACTTTACCTTCATAAGATAACTTCGCCAAGCTAGCAGCCCTGGTGTATGCGAGTTTATAAGTTTTTCCATAACTCTTGACGGAGAATTTTTCTCTACCATCTTCCTTAAAGAAAGAAACCGACTCATTAAATTCTATAAGAAAATCTGGATAAACTAAGTCTTGATTTCCTAGCTTTGATTTGCACATGTTCTCCCATCCATTAAGGTTGATATTCTTAGAAATAATAGAATCATATTTTAAAAAGTTATGATAGACCAACCTTTCCCTGTACAATTTCCAACTTGATATTGGCTTCACGGTAGACATATCTTGAGAAGAGTCTTGTACAGATATTCGGATTGAAGGAACTCCGAGAGATTCAGAATGGACTTAAGAAAGGGGGGAAGAACTTCAACACATGAGTGCTTGAAAACCGATGTGGGACAACCCTTCAGGGGTCCTTTATATTGGCGATGGAAGTGACCTTTCATCTTCCAAATCCAATCTAATGGTTGAGAAACCTTCTGACCAGATCTAATGGTTGATATGAAAGCGTCAAGGAAAAATTGTGTAGGATTCGATCTTTTGAGGTTTTTTAAGAAAAAAACTATAATCTGAGAATCTAAAATACAAAAGAAAATACCAGAAATGAAATAATGACTACGAAAATTTAATAAGGAAATCATAACTTTCATATTTCTAGGAGGATTGTTCATAATAGGTGATATTATTCTTGAATAAATTTGGATTAAAAAAATTTTGACTATGAAAAACTTTTTACAAAAAATCTATGGTCGAAAAATTTTGTTGCGAAAAAAAAATTTAGTACCAAAATTCCACTATGAAAATTTTGATTATGAAAATTTTCATTACAAAAATTTTGAAAAACTAACTTCGAAAATTTCATTATGAAAATTTTGAAAAACTAACTACGAAAATTTCCATTACGAAAATTTTGAAAAAATAACTACGAAAATTTCATTATGAAAATTTTGAAAAAATAACTACGAAAATTTTCAATATGAAAATTCTGAAAAACTAACTAAAAAAATTTCATTACGAAAATTTTGAAAAAATAACTACAAAAATTTTCATTACAAAATTTTTGAAAAAATAACTATGAAAATTTCATTACCATAATTTTGAAAAACTAACTACAAAAATTTTCATTATGAAAATTTTGAAAAAATAACTACGAAAATTTCATTATGAAACTTTTGAAAAACTAACTACAAATTTTTTGAAAAAACTTCAATAAAAGATGTACTCCCCCTATGAAAAAGAGTTTTTTACTGTAAGGAGATTGATTCAATAGGAAGTTAATCAAGGAAGATTACCTTATGATTATCATTCCTAAGTTTGTTTTAATGTATTCAAATCTATCAGAGGGTAAATATTTTGTGAAAATATCATCATGTTTATCTTACATTCCGATAAATTGAAGAATGATATGTCCTTTTTCTATGTGATCCCTAAGAAAGTGATGCCTAATATCTATGTTCTTTGCACGAGAGTGGTGTGCAGGATTTTTACTAAGGGAAATGGCACTTGTATTATAACGCAATTTTTTTGGTGAAACTCATACCATAGTCTGTGAGTGTGTGTTACATCCACAACACTTAGGCACAACAACTTCCAACTGCTACATATTCAGCTTTAGCAGTGGAAAGTGCTACTGAGTGTTGCTTCATGCAAGACCAAAACACTAATGAATCTCCTAAGAAATGAAAAGTTCCAGATGTTATCTTTCTATCCATTCTACATACACCAAAGTCAGCATTAAAAAAAATAGAATAAAATCATTTCCAGAAGAATAGAAGAGTCCTAAATCCATAGTTCCCTTTAAGTAGCGAAAAATTCTTTTCACTGCCTTTAAATGAGATTCTTTAGGATTGTATTGATATCCTGTACATAAGCTTATTGAAAACATTAATTCTGGATGACTAAATGTTAATTAAAGTAGACTTCCTATCATACCTATAATAGTTATTTGATCTACTGGTTTCCCAGCTTCATCAAGATCAAGTGTGTTTGAGGTACCAATGGGAGTACTTATACTTTTAGTGTTATCATATCCATAATTTTTAAGAAGATATTTAATATACTTATGTTGGTATATATATATTCCTTCTCGTTTTTGAGAAATTTGAAAACCAAGTAAAAATGTTTACTCACCCATCATACTCATTTCAAACCCAGATTTCACTAGACCCGAACAGGAATCAGTTAAGGATTGTTGAGTTGAACCAAATATAATGTCATCAACATAAATTTGAACAATCAAAACATTTTTCTTATCTTTATTTATAAAAAGGGTTGGATCTTCATTTCCCTTAACATAGTTATTTTGAATAAAAAATCTTGTAAGTATATCATACCAAGCTACAGGGGCTTGTTTAAGTCCATACAAAGCTTTAGTTAGTCTAAAAACATGATCAGGATGTTTTGTATCTTCAAAGCTAGGAGGTTGTTCAACAAAAACTTCCTATTGAACATAACCATTAAGAAAAGCACATTTCACATCCATTTGAAAAAGTTTGAAATTGAAGAATGCTACAAAGGCAAGTAAAATACGAATAGATTCAAGTCTAGCTACTGGAGCATAGATTTCTTCATAGTCTATTCCTTCTTGTTGATTATATAATTTAGAAGATAATCTAGATTTATTTCTTATAATGATTCCATTTTCATCACACTTATTTATGAACACCCATTTTACTCCAATAATATAATTTTCCTTAGGTATTTCAACCAAGGTCCAGACTTTATTCCTTTCGAATTCATTTAGTTAATCTTGCATGGATTTAATCCAATCATCATCACTTAAATCTTCATCAGTAATTTTTTGTTCTAATTAGGAAAGTAATTCTAGATGTTCTACTTCATTTCTTATGGAACTTATAGTCCTTAAAGGTTAATTCACATCACCAATGATACTATCATTGGGATGATTGTTTAGAAACAACTAATTTGGGTTTTGTAAAACCTGTTCATCAACATAGGGTAGGAAATATTCTGGGGTAAATGTTTCAGTATTATCTTCTTGAACATTTTACTTATAAGAAGGATATTTTATCAAAGGTTGATAATAAGTTCTTGAAAACACATCAGAGGATGTAGGTTGGGGTTGTTTAGAAACAAAAGGATCAGTTTCATCAAATTTGACATGTACTGTCTCTTCAACAGTACAAGTTTCTTTATTGAAAACTCTATATGCCTTAGAAGTTGTGGAGTAGCCTAAGAAAATTCCTTCATCAGATTTTGGTGAAAATTTATGTAGATTATTTTTAGTATTCAGAGTGAATACCTTGCAACCAAAAACCTTAAAGTATTAAAGTCTAGGTTTTCTACCATTCCATAACTCATAAAGAGTTTTATTAAGAAAAGGTCTAATCAAAACTCAATTTATAGTATAATAAGCAGTACTTACAGCTTCATCCCAAAAATGTTTGTCTATATAATATTCACTCAACATGGTTTTAGTTATCTCTTGAATAATTCTTTTTCTTCTTTCAACAACATCATTTTGTTGAGGTGTTCTGGGTGCTGAGAAGTTATGAGTAATGCCTTTTTTACTACAAAAAGTTTCAAAATTAGAATTTAGAAATTCTCCTCCATGATCACTATTAATTGTTATAAATGGAAGATTTTTCTCATTTTTAACATGGGATCTAAAACTTTTGAAATAAGATAAGGCTTCAGACTTCTTTTCTAGAAAATAGACCCACGTAAATCTAGTGTAATCATCAACTAAGGCAAATACATAGTAATTGCCCCCAATGCTTCTAGTTTATGTTGGACAAAAAAGATCCATATGCACTAGCTGTAATGCATCAATAGTTGAGACTTCACTAACTTATTTAAAACTTGATTTATGTTTCTTACTATATTGATAAGGGTTACAAACTTTTGAATAATCAAATCTAAGCTCTGGTAGATCCTTGAATAATATTTTCTTAGAAAGTTTTCATAAGTTCCTAAGGTTATAATGACCTAACCTTCTATGCCATAACCAAGAGTGATCTTCCATTGCACTAAGCCAAGGTAAGTCTTCTCTACTATGGTCTTCTAAGTTTAGTGTGTAAACATTCTCTTGCCTATGGGAAAAAAGAATAAACTCTTCCTTGTAATTTTGTACTAAGAACATGTCATTCCTAAAATTCACAAGGTAGCCTTCATCACATAATTTTCATATGATAATGAGGTTTTGATTAAGACCCTTAATAAACAAAACATTTGAAATCAATGTTTTTCCAAGAAGAACGATGTTACCTATTCCAATAATTTCTCTCTGCGCATTATCTCTAAAAGTTACTTTTCCTCCTCTCATCTTGATAATATTTTCAAAATAGTTTTTGTTACCAGTCATATGTCAGGAACATCCACTATCCATGTACCACGTATTTGTGTTGGTACTTTCCCTATTTTCCTAAAATAGAAGAGTTAGACTTTCTGAATCCAAACTTTCTTGGATTTGGAAATTTCAGAAACCAAACTTTTAGGCACCCACATCTTCTTATAAAAATAAGGTTTATAAAATCTTAAATACTGGGTTTTGTTTAGAGAAAAATTATTTACCCAATTTCCACCACATTGGCACTTAGTACAGTCTGGAACACTTTAAGGAACAAAATAATTGTTAGTAAAAATCGGTTTAGAACCAGTATAACCAAAACCAGAACTATTTCTTAGAGGTCAGATTTGAGAATAAATTTTATCAAAATTTTCTTTACCTAAGGTAAAGTTTGAAAAACACTTCCTCAAAGAAAATATTTCAGATTTGAGTTTGATTACCATGTTCTTATCTTAAAAAACATTTGAATTTGAACTAGAGATAGGCTCGAAAAAAATTTTCTTCGAAATTAAGTTTTCTTGATCTTTGGAAAGTTTATTCTTCTAAGAACATAATTCCTTAAGATTTTTTGAAATAATTTCAAAATTATCATTTTTATTATGAAGATATTTAGAAAGATCTAATATTTCCTTAGTAAGAATAGTATTACTATAATTTTCCTTATCAAGTTTTTTCATGAGTTTTTGAATTCTCAATCTCAAGAAGTATGGAAAACCTAGAAACTTATTCATAGGAAAGTAAAGTATTATCTTCATCAGAAGAATATTATTTATCAGAAGAGTTATAATATTTAATATCCTTATAATTTAAAGAAACATTGGTCAATGATTTAGCATTATGTACCTTATCCATTAAACAATGATGGTCAATAGGTATTCTGGCTATTAGACCAAGATTCTTCTGTCCAGAAGATTCATAATCCAAAGATTCATCTGAAGAATCTACACCACTGGAACTCTAAGTGTCATTTGATTTCAAGAATTTATTAGCATTATCCTTGTAATACTTCTTTATATTTCTCTCTGAATGCATTTCCTTCCTTTATTTTTCTCTTATTCATAGGAAAATCAGGTTTTATGTGTCCAGCTCTCTTGTATTCATAACATGTGACTTTATAATCTTTCTTATCTTTCCTTTCCTTTTTATCATATCTGGATTAAAAGTTCCTCTATCCATCTATCTTGTTCATCCTTCGAGCAACATTTGCTAATTCATTTTCTATGGATTCATTACCACTAGATTCAAATTGGATAACAAATTTCTTATATTTTGATCTAGTAATTCTCTCAGGAGTATTGGAGATAATATGATTGGAAGTTGTAGTAAAAGCAACACTACCATTTCCATTCATATTCTTTATGTTATCATCATATCTCTTCATTCTAGTATCATGTTGAAGAAGAGTTCCAAACAGCTCATCTAAGGAAATCTTAGTAACCTTTATTTTCTCATCAATAGTAGTTCTCTTAGATTCCCACTCACTGGGCATGATGTCTATGATCTTATCAAAAAGAGCTTCATCATCTAATCCTTTCTCACCCATTGATTGTAAACTATTAAAAATAGTCATGAATCTTTGTTTCACCTTACATATGAGTTCTCCATAAGGAAAGCAGAAACCATGATAGTCAGCTCTAAGCATGGCTCGTCTTGTTTCAATGGCTTTGGAAGTTCCAAAGTGAGTAAATTCATGTTTCTTCATATAGAATTTGCTGCTTCACAAGATGAAATTTGGCTATATATGTTTCTGGTCACGGAACAAAGAAAAGTATTGTGTACCTTATAATTCAGTTGATATTCATGCTTTTCTTGATTGGTAAAGGTACTAACTTCTTTGGAAGGGATTTTATATCCTCCAGTAAGCATAACAAAATTATCAACACCAGTATTGATAATGAATGTCTTCATGTGATCTCTCTAATATTTGTAATCATTTCCATCAAAGATAGGTGGTCTGGTTTAATTAAGATTTTCTGTGGAACCAACATTGATTCTTGTCATCATTAAGAAAAGTCTTTCCACAAAAAAATGTTAATAGAAAAAGTTTGTACACAAAGAATATAATCATAAGAACGAAAAATA
>CAUJRU010001913.1:53998-104776 GCA_963277665.1 Viscum album | reverse complement strand
TGTACGTTGACTGCATGATTTTTGTGTGATGTTTGTGCTAATTGATTGACTTTGTTGACTCACCCCTTTCCTGTTTATTATATGTGTTGACATGGGAACTTGACATAGTAAGTGAATCTTCTGAGGACGATTGCTGCACTAGTTTAGATTATGCACTGGCTAGTGGCCCTTAGTACGGATTATACTCTACTAGGGGATTGGGCCCCTCGGTTAGGCCATGTAGGGAAATACCAGGAGTTAGGGTGTTATGGAGTCCTCAAGAGTAGGTATGCCTTTAGGATGAGTCACATGTATGGTACGTTCTTGATTGTTTATGAGATCCTAGGTTCGACCCATGTTTTCTTTAGCGTTTGTTTGTATGTGGAGGACGATTGAGAGGTCCAGTTCAGTTGCTAGCCCCTGTGTGCCACTTTTTCCATTTACCTTAGTGTGTGTTGTGTGTTGTGTGTGGTTTTCCTTTTGACTAACAACTAAAATTTGTATTTCTAAATTGTTCGCAAAAATGTTTTAAAATGAAACGCACCTGTTCCTTTCAAACATTAAACTTGTTTTTGAATTAAAAAGGGAAATGTACTGTTACTTATTTTAGGAATGAAAGTGTGTGTGGAAACTAATATTTTATACAATTTAGTTCAAACCTGGAATTATTAAATTCTTTATTTAAAGTTAGTGCATTAGGAATAGTTTCCTGGGCACACCTACTGAGTTTTAATACTCACGCCTATAGTATTTTCTTGTTTTTAGTTTCTATTGAAGGTTTGACTTAATCTTTCTTGTCATGGGAGAGAGTTGGTTGTGGATTGGTGAGTGACTCTTGGAGTCACGAGGAGTTTTGGTCTTGGTCAGGTTAGTTGGTTGTTGTTGGTCGTTCTTTCTTTTCGTGTTGTTTATTTACTTTTCATTGTTCTATTTTATTTCCACTACTTTATTTATTTTTATCAGGAAAAATTATTCCCCCTTGCTCTCTTTTGATGCCTTGGTACTTGTCACCAGCCCGGGAGGATTGGGAACGCCTCTCGGTCTATGTCGCGGACCGGACCGGGTGATCGGTTCAGGGTCGACCCAACTTGGTTTGGGACAAAATGGTATCAGAGGAGGTCAGCTCTTGAGCAGACCTTGTTTTTTTTGAGCACCCATTGTTATTTGGGGTTGTCATGGTAGAAGGAGTAGAATTGTCGGGACTCGAGGCATACAGACGAGAAGGACATCATGAACCCTTTCTCGTTCCGAACCTTGGGTTACCATGGGATGTTTGGGTTTGTCGATGTCCTTTGATTCTAATGGTTTGTTTGATATTGGGAAATGAAATCGGTGCTGGGAAAGTGACCTCTGTGATCTCGCATGGTCTAGAAAGCCATGTTGATCTAGGGAAATTACCCTAGATTACTCCTTATAACGGTGGTGTTACTAGTGTATGGCCGCCAACCATATGTCCGAGTCACCCATTGGCACTGGTTTCTCCTTGTGGATTATTTGGGTCTTCTTTACTTATAAGAATCTTTTTATAAAGTTTTATTTTGGAGATTGTGAAAATTTTAATTTGAAATGGCAATGACCATGTTTTGATTAAACTCTTTGTTTCTATGTTCTTTAGTGTTCGCCGATACGAAGGTTCAATGGATGCCCAAGGTGCAACTTCGGGCAGTGCATCTTTAGAAAATACTCCAGTTGATCAGCCCATGGACTATTTCCTTGAGTTTCGGAAGTTGAAACCTCCCCTCTTTTATGGGAAAGCAGAAACTATTGAGGCAGAGGAGTGGTTGAGAAAGATAGAGAGGAACTTCAGTTTTATTGGGTTTCCTGAGTCGTTAAAGGTGAAGTTGGATAACTTTATGCTTGATGGTCCAACCAGGAAATGGTGGAAGTCCGTGTCTCGGAATAAACCTCAAGAAGATCTAACATGGGAGTTTTTCAAGTCATCGTTCATCCAAAAACACTTCTCTGAGTTTATGAAGCCGAGGAAGAGGATGAAGTTGTGATGTTTTCAGCAAGGCATTGAATTAGTACTAGAATTCTATCGAAATTTTATAGACCTAGTTCCATATGATCAGTGGGTTGTTGCGAATGATCCTAGGAAGGCTCGAAAATTTGAGTCTGGATTCCGACCTAAACTATGATCGAAAGTGGAAGTGCTCAACCTAACCACCTTTTTGGATTTTGTGGGGAAAACTTTTCTTACTGAAGCTGGGCTAGCAGGAGGAATTGAGGTGGAGAATCCTCCATCCTTGGGAAGAAGTGCAGAGGATGACAATAAGAAGAATGGGAAACGACCTGATACTGGTGGTACTGGTAGGGGAGTCAAGAGGCCTTCAGACCATCAGTCATCTTCTTCACACTGCAATGCCGTGATCTATCACCAGTGTGATAGGTAGGTTCACAAGAGGCCAACTTTTCCGAGTGCTCTGAGACCCTGCCACACCTGTGGACGTCGGGGTCACTTGCAGCGATTCTGCTAAGGTGTTTCCAAGAGCACTCTAAAGCCAGACCTAGCTTGTTGAAGGTTACCTCAGCTTGTCAGCAGAAGTAGGGCGATGTTTGGGGATCCGTTTTAGGTTTTCTCTTTGTAGTGTTCCCTAGATGTAGTGGTTGTCTATTGTGGCGTTTTGTGGTGTTTCTTTTTTACCTTCAGTTGTAAGAATGGTTATTATCAAACCTCTTTGAAACTTTTACTTTATTGGAAAAGTGTTTGGTGAAATTCTGGGTTGTGTGTTATGTTTGAGAATTTCTAAAGCCTGACTATGAGGCAATAGATGCTTCAATCATCAGTGCTCCAGCCATAGGCCCCGGAGTAAAGATGGCACATAGTTAGGAGAACCCCCACGGTGAAGAAGGGACTTGGTTTAATCCCTGACTTTAGTGTGTCATGGTTCGTATTCTTTCGAGGGTGTGAAGTTATTGGTATAACGATAACAGTAGTTTTGATACTCTATCGGTTGGGCTCTACCCTTCCCTCCTATACCCTTGTGGTGGGGTTTTTAGACCGTATAGAAAATCTTCAAGTTTAGTTAATCTCGTCAGTTCTTATGGTGGGGAGACCCACTGTGGGTCTCATAGAGTTACAATTGAAATAATTTAGTGTTATCCCGATCCTTGTGGTGGGGAGTCCATTCAGGACTCCCCGTGGCAGTATCAAAGTTTATTTTCACGCATCGTTTGGTGGCGGGTGGTCTCATGCGGAACCACCTAATCCTAATTTCTTCCTCTTGAGTAAACATTGGTATTGGAGTACACCCAACAGTTCCATTGGACTAAGATTATGGGAATAAATGTTTGAAGTGGTTTAGGTTCATTCCTTGGTTGAAATGGATGGTTGGGTTCTACTTGGTGGCAGTTAAGGTGATCGTGTTTTAAGGATGAGTTGTGTGTCATTGGTTTTCAGTGTCTGTTTGGATCGATCAACTGGAGGCGCTTAAATTTTTGGAGGTGGGTGACAATTAAGAAGTTTTATCTTTGGGTCTTAACCTTGTTGTGGCTTTCCGGGGGCGGAAAGAGTTATGGTGGGGAGATTTGTCACACTCGCCTTTTTCAAATAATTTTATCTCTTTTTTTTCTTGGGATCGGGTGTTTTGCCGAAGTTTCGGTGAGTCCTGATTCTAATTTTTGATGTTTGGAAAGGTTTTAGGGTTTTAGGCTGGTGCGCGAACACTGTGCGTCTTAGCGGAAGTCGTGCAGACAATTTGGATACCCGTGCAGTCACTGCTAGAGAGAGAAGGGGCCACCGAACGGCCCATGCACGGTCGACTGAGCCATGCGGGGCCACCGAGCGGTCACCCACCTTTGA
Organism: Viscum album; assembly: GCA_963277665.1. Lineage (NCBI taxonomy): Eukaryota > Viridiplantae > Streptophyta > Magnoliopsida > Santalales > Viscaceae > Viscum > Viscum album. Next base: position 100,995 of record CAUJRU010001913.1, on the reverse strand, counting down.
GAGTAATTAAATAAATTGGTTAAGAGAAGATATAGTGAATAAATGAGACATCAGGTAAATATGTAAATATATGGGTATATATATATATTGTTAGAGAGTGTGCTGTTTTTATTATTATCAATGTTTAATTATTATTAATGTTTGATACGAATTATTATTATATAAGTTATATTAGTATTATTGTTATTAATAAAGTTTTATAGTAATGATTATTGTTATTATTAATACTATTATTTTTTTTATTACAATTATAATTATTGAGGTTATTATGGATGTATATTTATTATAGATTAAAGTTTTATTATTTTATTGGTTTTATTTTTCTTCTTCTTTTTTTCTTCTCCTTTTCTTTTTTCTCTCTTACTTTTCCTCTCCTGCTACCCTATTCCTCTCCTCCTCTCTCTCCCCATCGTGACCACCCCTGTTACCCTAATTTCTTGTACCTTCACACCCATCTCTTCTACCCTTACTACGCACCACCCCCAGCTCCTCCCGTCCGGCTCGCCTTCCCTCTCAGCTGAGCAGGCCGCCAACCACCAGTGGCAGCTAGCCTCCCTCGGCCCTCCCTGTCTCGGTGATCGACAACCCCACCCACTGCCTCCTGTCCGCGCTCCTCCTGTGCGCAGCCAGCCGACCCCGCACCCCACCTTGCATCGGTTGAGTGAGCCCATCCCTGCCTCTTCTCCTGTCGCTACTTCCACTCCGACATCCTGCACCCCTGCCTGCATTGCTCCCAGTGTCGCCCAGTCACCCCTCCTACGCACCGTCGACTGACCAGCCATCCTGCTTCGCCTTAGGCCTACACGTCCCAGCTCCCCTACAACCCCTGCCTCCGCCCAGCTGCCCCACGCAGCACCCCCTTGCTGCTTTGCCGCTCCTACCCTGCTTGCCATGCACATCGCCACCCTCGGCCTCCTTCCCCTCCACATCTCGCACACCCTCACACACACACACCTAGCCAACACCTCAGTTTTCCCTGGTTCTCTCTCTATCCACTGCGCTTAGGCTTTCCACCCGCGACACTATTTCCATCACCAGCGCACCCCTGTCTAACCAGCCCCCTGCTGTCCAGCGCCAATCCCTCTGTTGAAACCCTTGTTGACCGACACAAAGCCCTTCGGGGTGCTTCCTACTAGCCGTCGAGCTACCCCATCCCTATTAGTCTCACCGCACGCCCCTGGATGCTTCACTCTTCAGCCTCGCAGCAGCTTACCCCTCGGTCCCAACATCCTATCCTCTTGGTAGAATTTTCCTCCTTTTGGTGTAAGGTGATTCCATGATTATGATTTAGTTTTTGTGCTCAAATCATTAAATTTCGTTACAATTTTGGTGCATTGGGTCAGATTCAGCTTCCCACATGTGCGTTTGAGGTGCGCTCAGTGTTTCACACCTATTTTCAGGTGTCTTTATGTGATTGAGGTATGATGAATTTGCACTGCCTCTTTAAATTTAGAGGTACTTGAATTATTTCATGACTTACAATCATTCAATATTAATTTATTATTTTAATTTTGAGAATATCTATTTTAGAAGAAATTATGTGATATTGTAGATAATTTTTATTTGGTTAATTGTTTCGCCTAAATTATTGGTTTGGAATATTTTGTGGTTAATTAGTGTGGTGCGAAGTTTATTTTTGAAGAAACTTAGTTTTCATTTTATATTTTGTAGCCCACTCATGTTAATTAAGGTGCGTTTTGATGAAAACCAGTTGTGTGCTATTTAATAGCTTTTATTAAATTCTGTAATTTGTTATTTTTTTTACTGTGCAAGTGGTGTGCGTTCGTATATGGTGTGTTGCAGGTGCACATTTAATTATAAATGGGGTTTTGAACAGGTTTTGGGTGTGTTTAAAGTCATGGTATACTTTTCAAAATCATTTTATAAATTTTTAAATGATTTATTAAATAATATGGGTGCTGCGAGCCTGGTTTTGAAAATGTGTTTAGGCACACATGTTTTTAAATGTTGATCTTATTGCGTCGTGCACTTTTTTCACATTGTACACTCTAAGTGTTTTCTTAAAATGGTCTGTTGGATCTTTAAAATGATTAGTGATTTATTTTGGCGTTTTGTGATTTTTGTAAACACTTTGTAGATTTTAAAAGGGGGTTAGTAAATAGTGTCATTGGTTCATTTTGTGTGTTGAAAACATGTCGATGTGGTGTTTGCATTGTATGTTCGTTTGGATTGTTTTAAGTCCATGTTTATGTAATTTTGTTGTTGTGCATTTATTGCAGCGTGTTGGCGGGGAAACCCCATGTTACCGCGATCATCGGCTTGTGCGTTCTTGTGCGCCTGGGCGAGGCATGTCGCGTTTTCAGGTTCGAGCCGCGAGTTGAGGCAGGTCCCTGACTGTACCCGCCTTTAAATTTAGAATTTATTGATAGATTGATATTTTATTAATTTTAATAAATGGTAAATACTTTAATATAATTAAATTTTAAATGATTATTTGGTGTAAAAAGAGCGGTTTATATACACGACACTTGAAGTATTTTCATGATGAAGGGACACCCAGTAGTGAAAGAATGCCCATTTGGCCTTTAAACATAATTCAAGGAATTTAAAATGTAGTTCTGGTCTATTGATAAATTATTTATTTTGAAGTGTGAACAAGTGCTTTGGTTCTCTTGAGAAATGAGTATTTCCTTTAAAATTGGTGAAGGCCCGTTTTACACTTTAATAAAATAAATTATTTTGGAAAACTCTCTTTTGGGTGACTTAGGGGTGATATTTAGTGTACATTGACTGCATGATTTGTGTGTGATGTTTGTGCTACTTGATTGAATTTTTTGACTCACCCCTTTACTGTTTATTATATGTGTTGACATGGGAACCTGAAATAGTAAGTGAATCTTCTGAGAATGATTGCTGCACTAGTTTAGATTACGCACTGGCTAGTGGCCCTTAGTACGAATTATACTCTACTGAGGGATTGGGCCCCTTGGTTAGGCCATGTAGGGAAATACCAAGCGTTAGGGCATTATGACATCATCGAGAGCAGCCATTCCTTTAGGACGAGTCACATGTATAGTAAATTTTGGATTGTTTAGAAGCTCTTAGGTTCGACCCATATTTTCTTTAGTGTTTTTTTGTATGTGGCGGACGATTGAGAGGTCTAGTTCGGTTGCTGGTTCCTGTGTGCCACTTTTTCCATTACCCTTAGTGTGTGTTGTGTGTAGTTTTCCTTTTGACTAACAACTAAAATTTGGATTTATAAATTGCTCACAAAAATGTTTTAAAATGAAATGCACCTATTCCCTTCAAACATTAAACTTATTTTTGAATTAAAAAGGGCAATGTACTTTTACTTGTTTTATAAATGAAAGTGTGTGTGGAAACTAATATTTTATGCAATTTAGTTCAAACCTGGAATTAGTAAATTCTTTATTTAAAGGTAGTGCATTGGGAATAGTTTTTTGGGCACACCTACTGAGTTTTAATACTCATGCCTATAGTATTTTCCCGTTTTTAGTTTCTATTGCAGGTTTGACTTGAGCTTTCTCGCTGTGGGAGAGAGTTGGTTGTGGATTGGTGAGAAACTCTCGGAGTCACGAGGAGTTTTGGTGGTGGTCAGGTTAGTTGGTTTTTGTTGGTCATTCTTTCTTTTCGTGTTGTTTATTTACTTTGCGTTGTTCTATTTTTTTTTCTGCTGCTTTATTTATTTTTATCAAGAAAAATCTTTCCCCCTTGCTCTCTTTTGATTCCCTAGTGCTTGTCGCCAGCCCAGGAGGATCGGGAATGCCTCTCGGGCTATGTCGTGGACCGGCCCTGGTGATCGGTTCAGGGTCGACCCAGATTGGTTTGTGAAAAAATGGTATCAGAGGAGGTCGAATCTCGAGCAGAACTTGTTTTTTTAGAGCACCCATTTTTATTTAGTGTTGTCATGGTAGAAGGAGTATAATTTTCGGGACTCGAGGCATACGGACGAGAAGGACATCATGAACCCTTGCTCGTTCCGAACCTTAGGTTACCAGGGGATGTTTGGGTTTGTCAATGTCCTTTGATTATTATGTTTTTTTTGCTATTGGGAAATGAAATCAGTGCCGGGAAAGTGACCTCCGTGAGCTCACATGGTCTTTCAAGCCATGTAGATCCGGGGACATTACCGTAGATTACTCATTATAATGGTGGTGTGACTGGTGTATGGCCGCCAACCATATGTATGCATCACCCATCGACACTGTTTTCTACTTGTGGATCGTTTGGGTATTCTTTACTTCTAAGAATCATTTTGTAAAGTTTTATTTTGGAGATTGTGAAAATTTGAATTTGAAATGGTAATGACCATGTTTTGATTAAACTATTTGTTTCCTTGTTCTTTAGTGTTCGCTCCCACGAAGGTTCAATGGTTGCCCAAGGTGCAACTTTAGGCAGTGCATCCTTAGAAAATCCTTCAGTTGATCAGACCATGGACTTTGTCCTTGAGTTTCGGAAGTTGAACCCTCCCCTATTTTATGGGAAAGCAGACACTCTTGATGCAGAGGAGTGGTTGAAAAAGATTGAGAGGAACTTCATTTTCATTGGGTTTCTTGATTCGTTAAACGTGAAGTTGGCTACCTTTATGCTTGAAGGTATAACTTGAAAATAGTGGAAGTCCGTGCCTTGGAATAAACCTTGAGAAGATCTAACATGGGATTTTTTCAAGTCATCATTCATCCAAAAACACTTATCTGAGTTGACGAAGCTAAGGAAGAGGATGAAGTTGTGTTGTCTTCAGCAGGGCGTTGAATAAGTACTAGAATTCTATCAACATTTTATAGACCTAGTTCTGTATGATCAGTGGTTTGTTGTGGATGATCCTGGGAAGGCTCAACAATTTGAGTCTGGAATCCGACCTGAAATGCGATCAAAAGCGGAAGTGCTCAACCTAACTACCTTCTTGGATGTTGTGGGGCAATATTTTCTTACGGAAGCTGGGCTTGCAGGAGAACTTGAGATGGTGAATCCTCCAGCCTCGAGAAGAAGTGAAGAGGATGGAAATAAGAAGAATGGGTAATGACCTGATGCTGGTGGTACTGGTAGGGGATTCAAGAGGCCTTCAGACCTTCATTCATATTCTTCACAACACAATGTCGTGATCTATCACCAGTGTGATAGGTAGGTTGACAAGATGCTGACTTATCCGAGTGCTATGAGACCCTTCCACACCCGTGGATGTTGGGGTCACTTGCATTGATTTTGCCAAGGTGTTTCCAAGAGTGCGCTAAAGCCAGACCTAGCTCGTTGAAGGTTACCTCATCCTGTCAGCAGGAGTAGGGAGATGTTTGGGGATTAGTTTGAGGTTTTCTCTTTGTAGTGTTCCCTGGATGTAGTGGTTGTCTCTGGTGGTGTTTTGTGGTGTTTATTTTTTTCCTTTAGTTGTAAGAATGGTTATTATTGAACCTCTTTGAAACTTTTACTTTATTGGAAATGTGTTTGGTGAAATTCAGGGTTGTGTGTTATGTTTGAGAATTTCTAAAGCCTGACTGCGACGCAAGAGATGCTTCAATCATCGGTGCTCCAGCCATAGGCCCCAGAGTGAAGCTGGCGCATAGTCAGGATAACCCCAACGGTGAAGAAGGGCCTTGGTTTAATCCATTCCTTTAGTGTGTCATGGTTCGTGTTCTTTTGAGGGTGTGAAGTTATTGGTATAGCGATAATGGTAGTTTTTATTCTCTATTGGTTGGGCCCTACCCTTCCATCCCATACCCTTATTATAAGGCCCCAGCCTTAAACCTTACTTAATCTTGAGTTATTAAAAGATTACACCTTGAGGATATTTTCGGGTTTTGAGATTTAGAGAATTAGATCATAAAACTTACATTACATTCCACATATAAACAAAGTGGTTACATAAAGATAACATTCTTCTTTCCCATCAATGGAAACATATTTAAAATAAAACATGGATTCTTTCTTGACACTCCCTTGACACTATCATCATATCATGTACCTTTCCCTTGACCTGTGAAAAACATTTCAAAAAAACTTGGGATGAGCATAAAAAGCTCAGTAAGGGATATAAAATATATATGGAAAGGAAACATGGGTACATATATACATAAGAATGAAATCATACTTTACCCATAAAACATAAGCACTTCAACATACCTCATCAAATCATGAATAAATCATATAAATCATAATACATAAAGGTAACTTGAGGCATTCATAACATTATTACGTAGGGAGTAACCCTCTTGGTTACGTTTGGAATACCCATCACAGTATATTCCCTAAATCTCTTCGGAGAAACCTTAAAGTTTCACTCCTTCACGTTACCCAATGCATTGGAGAGCTATATCAGGCTCACCCTCCCTTAGTTTATCACGGAACCACCCGTCTTCATAATAATTCCCAAGAACCTCAACATAATCATATCACATAAAACATGCATAAAGGAAACATAACATTTCCACCTTGCAATCACAAGATATCAATACAACACATTGATATAGAAACATTATGAAAACCATTTTCAATACCAAAATAAAAGAAAAGTAAAAAACATGGTATTTATTTTTCTTTAAAAAAAAAGGTATGGCTTGTAGAGGAAGCCGAAACTCAAATAATGGTCACGGCGGCGGAGAAGTCGTTGTCTCCGCATACGTACGACAAAAACATTCCCTTTTGTCATTTAGTAAAACACTTCATATAAAAAAGATTCTTTTTGGATAAACGTAAAGGTCAAAGGGGTTTATACATCGTATAAAAGAAGGTTGTGTATAAAACAAAGTATGCCTCAATGAAAGGAGATTGAGATGAAGTCCCATACCTCGGGTCCGACTTGACTCGGTCGTTCTTTAATATCCTGAATAATAAACTTGGGTTAATTTCTACTTGTTTAAGAACCTTTTTCAAGTTAATTATTCCTTTTATATCACTTATTTCCATGTCATGAACACTATGTAATTATTTAAGTTAATAACGGTCGTTTTAACGATCATTGGTACTTGAGTCAAAAATAAACCCTTTATAATTACATGTTGTTCATGTATCCATTATATCCAGAATTATAATCATTATGTATATATCATATATATTCAGTATATACATGCATTTATAATATTACATAATCATTTAGAGGTAAGAAATGAAATGCAACGTTCATGGAGACGGTAAGCTGTACGTACGCATGGACGCTACTTTCATTTCTATTTCATATTTTATAGAATGGAATCATAATGATATAAAGGTATATTACAATTACAGTATAATATCATATATAATATCATAGTTCCATCCTTTATACATCCCACATATGGTATTTAACGAATCAAATCACTTTGAGGGGGCGGTAGTCCGCACTTCCTTAAATGAAGATATCGCGTTTAACCATAATGGAAACCATAAAGGTATGACCAAAATGAAAAATACAGAAGCTTGAGGAAAACATAAACATATTATATATCATATATAAATATAGTGACATCTTAATGGCCACCTTTGAATGTGTTAAAAGAATGTTGAACAATCATCGTTTTGGGAGGCAGGAATTCTCCATCCACGAAAACAGTATGTCCTTTAACCATTAGATGTAGGTGTGTGTAAGTGTAGCTCGAATACTTCTTATAACAACATACTAGTATATTGAGGATACTGGAGTTGTTACAAAAGAAAAGAATAAAAAGAGTTTAGGGGGTTGGAGAAGCAAAATCAAACAAAAGGACTCAAAAGAAGACATTACCTTAAAATCGGGTAACTCTCTTAGATTTGAGCTCAAAGGCTTCCTTGGGAAGACTTCTGCCCAAAGTGAGGCTTCAAGGAGTAAGAGAGGGAAGTGGAGAGACAAAATGGGCAGGGGTTGGCCGATCCAAAAGCTTTTGAAGTGTGGGTAAGGTGGTAGAGGTGGGGGCCTTTTATAAAAGGAGAGGAGGGGCACTTTTGGAAAGTAAAGAAATGTTACTTTATTTTAAAATGATTTTCGGATTCAAAAGGTCCCAAATTGATATAATTCGAGGTTAAGGTGATAAGGGTTCGAAATCCACCCATACAATAGGTTTTGGACATGTGTAGGTCATATATTTTACATTATCTTTTCATTTTTTTAAATCCTTTATTAATGAGGTAATCGCTACATCATTATGATGTCATAAATAATTTACTATATTTAATCTCTAAAAATTATAAAAAATGTCATGATGTAGGAAATATTTTTATCTTTCTAATTAATATTTATAGTAAAAAATATGACTTGTATAACCCCATGTAAAAATTCTTTTAGTAAAACATCTCATGTTTGTGTCATTTTTACTTTTACATTAAATAAAAAGTTATTTATGTCATTTCCCAACCAAAGTGGCTCCATGGGGTCCCCAAGTTGACCCATGGATTGTCTTTGTTGGCCATGACACATCAAATGAGGGTAGGACATGTGTCTAGGTCATTTAATTCTATTAAAACATTATTCTTACCTTAAACTACACTAATTACCTCTAATCGCGATTAAGAACTTAAGAGTTACTATTCACCAAAAAATTATTTTAATCTCATTGAACCACATTTTACTTCTTAATGACAACCATGTATGTCGGATTTTTGAAATTCAAAACACAGAAGTGGTAAAATTTCATTGAAACGAAAAATCAGTTTTTATAAGTACCACTTAGTGGTTTCACTATTCATCAAAAATTGATGTTTTTCAGAAAAATACCAAAAATTAACCCTAAGCTATATTTGATATTCCGAATTCAAAAATGAAGTCTATTTTAAAAAATTCAAAACATATAAGTCACATTAATTAATTTAATAATTAATTCCCGCTGTCATGACAAATAGCGTGTTTTTATGAAACAATAAGTATCAAAAGATTGACACTAGTTTAAGTCCGATTTCAAAGTGAAATTAATTCCAATGACCACCATTAGATTAAATGGTTTTAATATATTCTAATTTCACTTCAAAACCAATTCAAAAGATAATCTAATCATATAAATAAATTAGATTAAAAATTAGTTTTGATGTAAAATGCAGTATTTTTCACTATTCATTAAAAAATGAACATTGTCTGAAAAATACCAAAATTCACACAAAGTAAATTTTGATATCCCAATCATAAAGAATAAGTTTATTTTGACAAACATAGCTTATAAAATTGTCAGAGGACATATTTAAAAATGGTTTGCCATAAAAAGGCAGTAAAACAATCTTTTAAAAAATATTAGTGTATTTCATGCTTAAGATTGAATTTATTTTCATTTTAAGCCTCTAAAACACTATCTAATTAATTAATAGGCATAGATAAAAATATCTATTATTCATTACTTACTTGGGATGTTACATCCTTCCCCCCTTTAGAAAATTGCGTCCTCACAATTTATTTACTTATCGAATAAGTGGGGGTATTTATCCCTCATTGCATTTTCAGATTCCCATGTTGCCTCTTCAATCATGTGGTTTTTCCACAAAACCTTTACCTGATTAATCACCTTATTCCGTAACACTTTCTCCCTGTGGTCAAGAATCTGGACCGGTTGTTCCTCATAAGATAGGTTCTCTTCCAGCTGAACTACCTCTGGACTCAAAACATGAGATGGATCTGGCATGTACTTTCTCAGCATCGAAACATGAAAAACATTGTGTACCTGAGATAAACTCGGAGGTAAAGCCACTCAGTATGCAACTGATCCAACTCTCTCCAGAATTTCATATGGTCCAATGAAACTTGGACTTAGATTTCTTTTCTTACCAAATCGCATCACACTTTTCCAAGGAGAAACCTTGATAAAAACATGATCACCTACCTCAAAAGATAGATCCTTCCTCCGGTTATCCGCATAACTCTTCTGCCTGCTCTAAGTTGTTCTCATGTGTTTCTGTATCAGCTGAACTTTTTCTACCAACTATTATACCAATTCTAGTCCCATCAACTTCCTTTCACCCACTTCATCCCAAAAAGCTGGAGTTCGACACCGCTTCCCATATAATGCCTGAAATGGTGCCATCTGTATACTAGAATGAAAACTGTTATTATATGAAAATTCAACCAAAGAAAGATGTTGGTCCCAACTTTCCTGATAATCCATCGAACTAGCTCGTAGCATATCCTCCAAGGTCTGAATTGTTCGTTCTGACTGCCCATCTGATTGAGGATGAAAAGCTATACTAAAATTTAATTCAGTACCCAAAGACTTCTGAAGGCCGTTCCAAAAGTTAGAAGTGAACCTGAGATCACGGTCAGATACAATGGAGAGAGGAACTCCATGTAACCTGACTATCTCTTTAAGATACAAACGGTAAAGTTGATCTAGGGAAAAATTATCTCATATAGCAAGGAAATGAGCAGATTTGGTCAAGCGATCAACAATAACCCAGATTGCATTATTACCTAGAGATGTCTTCGGTAATCCTACAACAAAGTCCATGGATATATTCTCCCATTTCCACTCTGGCGCTGGTAAAGGCTAAAGCATCCCTTTCGGTAACTTCCGCTCTGCTTTAACCTGCTGACAAGTCAAACACTTCATAGTAAAATCAGCAATATCTCTTTTCATTCCATCCCACCAGTAATACTCCCGAAGATCTCTATACATCTTAGTACTGCCTGGATGAACTGAAAACGAAGAACTATGAGCTTCACATAACAACTCTCTCTTCAACTGTGAATCACAAGGCACACACAATCTATTCCCAAATCTCAAAACGCAATCATTATCAATGTTGAATTCAGACAACTTACCCTTCTGAACCAGCTCTACCTTTTTCTACAACTCACTGTCTTGCTTCTGTGCTTGCTTGATTCTGTCTGATAGAGAAGATTTCACTAATACCTGAAACAAAACAGAAGAACATCCTACACCAACAATTTCTATGCCAAATTTCATCAAATCCTTAATCAAAGGATCATGTTCCAAACACAACATGGTTAATGAAGCATTACTTTTTTGACTCAAAGCATAAGCCACTTTATTTTCTTTTCCCGGATGGTAATGAATTGTACAATCATAATCCTTGATTAATTCTAGCCATATCCTTTGTCTCATGTTCAACTCTTTCTGAGTGAATATATACTTTAAACTTTTGTGATCGGTATATATTTCACACTTTACTCCATATAAATGATGCCTCCAAATTTTTAAAGCAAAAACAACAGAAGCTAATTCCAAATCATGTGTAGGGTAATTTACCTCATGAGTCTTCAACTGACGTGAAGCATAAGCAATTACCTGATCATTCTGCATTAGGACACAACCAAGTCCTTTCAATTAAGCATCACTGTATATAACAAACTCACCATTCCTGGAAGGTAGTACCAAAACTGGAGCATTCACCAATCTTCTTTTCAATTCCTGAAAATAATCATCACATTCTTTTGTCCAGATAAACTTAACACCCTTCCGAGTTAGCTTAGTCATTGGACTAGATAACCGTGAAAAATTTCTAACAAACCTTCAGTAATAGCCTGCCAAACCAAGGAAACTACGAATCTATGTTACATTTGTGGGTCTTGGCCATTCTTCAATAACCTTTGTTTTTGCAGGATCAACGGTTATCCCATCTTTAGAAACAATGTGACCAATGAAAGAAATTTGTTGCAACCAAAACTCGCACTTGCTAAATTTTCCATACAGTTTATTTTCTTTTAAGGTTTGCAAGATAACCCTTAAATGTCTTTCATGATCCTCTTTACTTTTAGAAAACACCAAAATATCATCAATGAAAACCACCACAAACTTATCCAAGAACTCATGGAAAATTCTATTCATTAAGTCCATTAATACAGCAGGTGCATTGGTTAGCCCAAAAGGCATTACTACAAATTCATAATGGCCATATCTTGTACGAAACGTAGTCTTCAGAACATCTATTTCCTTTACCTTCAGCTGATGGTACCCCGATCTCAGGTCAATCTTTGAAAAATACTGAGCTCCCTGGAGCTGATCAAACAAATCATCAATATGAGGCAAAGGATATTTGTTCTTAACAGTGATATTATTCAAGGCCCTATAATCAATGAAAAGTATCATTGAGCCATATTTCTTTTTAACAAACAAGACAGGAGAACCCCATGATGATGTACTACGTCGAATGAAACATTTATCTAATAACTCCTGAAATTGTTTCTTTAACTCTAAAATTTCAACTTGAGCCATTCGATAAGGGGTTTTTGAAATTGGCTTAGCATCAGGAACTAAGTCAACAGTAAATTCAACTTCCCGATCTGGTATTATTCCAGGAAACTCATCAGGAAAAACATCAGGATACTCATTTACCACTGGCACATCATTAATCTGAACAGTTCCCTCGTTTTCAACAATATGTGCAAGGTAACATTCATTTCCATCTTTTACATGTTTCTCGGCCTCTTGATATGTTATCAACAGTAAGGGTTCATTCTTGTACACAAACTGAAAGTCTTTCTAAAAAGAAACTTCTTTATCTCTATAGTCAATCTTAGCATGGTAAATAGAGAGAAAATCCATACCCAGGATAACATCAAACTCTACTAGAGGTAGAACAATAAGGTTTGCAAGTAGGTTCTTTCCAGAGATAAGGATAGGAAGATTCTTATAAATTCTTTTTGACTCAACATTTCCCCCAGGTGTTTTTACCAAAAGTTCAGGAGTCATTTCTTGAGATGGTATTCCCATTTTACTAGAAAAGGTTTTAGAGATGAAAGAATGTGTAGACCCCGAATCAAACAACACACTGGCATAATCTGAAAAAACAAACAAAGTACCTGATACAACTTCATTTGATGGCCCGACATCTGCTGAAGTAGTTGCAAAGGATTTCACCACCCCTTTCTGCTTGTAGTCTAACTGCTTCCCATCACTCAAGCTCTTTGTCGGACACTCGTTTGCATAGTGACCCATCTCATTGCACTTAAAACATTTCACTAACTGTAAATCAAATTTGGTCTTACCTTCACCTTAATATTTTTCAGTGCAATCACGAGCCTTATGTCCCATCTTACCACATCGTTAGCACTTTCCAGAATTCAGAAGACATTCCCCAGCATGCCTTTTGCCATATTTATCACAAACTGGAAACTTAGTTTTCTTACCGTCAGACTTTTTTGAAGAATTATCACCTTTCTCCTGCCACCTCGGTCTCTTCTTCTGTTGGTTGTTATAGAACACTTGATCATCGGCAAACTCCATTTACACCTTCTCAACACATCGAACAAGCTTTTCATAACTTTTAAACTCACTAGAAGCTAATGCCCTTCGATATTTTGGCTTTAATCCTGAGTAAAAACGATTGATTTTACTATCAAGGTCTCAGATAAAATTTGGAGCATACCTTGCCAATCGAGTGAACCTTTCTTCATAGGCAGCCACTGAGTCTTCCTCTTGCCTCAATTCCAAGAATTGCTTTTCCATCCTAAGTCGAACAGCCTTAGGAAAATACTTCTCAAGAAACATACCTTTGAATTCATCCCAGTCGAGAGCATTAATCTCATCAGCGTCCCTAATATTTTTAACCATCGACCACCATTGATCTGCTTCAACCTCCAAACGGTAAATAGCAAGACTAACCTTTTGATTGTCTGAACACCCCATGACATGAAAAATCTTCTCCAGTGCTTTAATCCACCCTTCAGCTAGCACAGGGTCAGATGATCCTCTGAATGATGGGGGATGTTGCCTCATGAAATGTTCAACCACTGACATGTTACTCTGCGGTTTATCTGGATGGTCTCGTGCATGGATACCACCGCCATTTATCACTTGAGTCAACTGTGCCATTACTACAACAAACTATTCAGTTCCAATTCCGACCATCTCAGGATGCTGATTCGGAAGGTTATTTCCTTCTGTATGCCTTCTTAGCACTGCTTCCCTGTTTCCTCTACAGAAAACCCTTTTGAACAAACATGTCTTAGATGAAGCAACATGGTAATCTTAAAATACTATATCACTTCAATTTGACCATAAAAAAAATATTTTTGGATAATCATTTAATATAATTCTAACTCCTAAAGTTATCTAAAACGACCTTTGATACCAACTATAAGGCCCCAACCTTAAACCTTACTTAATCTTGAGTTATTAAAAGATTACACCTTGAGGATCTTTTCGGGTTTAGAGTTTTAAAGAATTAGATCATAAAACTTGCATTACATTCCACATATAAACAAAGTGGTTACATAAAGATAATATTCTTCTTTCCCATCAATGGAAACATATTTAAAATAAAACATGGATTCTTTCTTGACACTCCCTTGACACTATCATCATATCATGTACCTTTCCCTTGACCTGTGAAAAACATTTCAAAAAAACTTGGGATGAGCATAAAAAGCTCAGTAAGGGATATAAAATATATATGGAAAGGAAACATGGGTACATATGTACATAAGAATGAAATCATACTTTACCCATAAAACATAAGCACTTCAACATACCTCATCAAATCATGAATAAATCATAGAAATCATAATACATAAAGGTAACTTGAGGCATTCATAACATTCTTACATAGAGAGTAACCCTCTTGGTTACGTTTGGAATACCCATCATAGTATATTCCTTAAATATCTTCAGAGAAACCTTAATGTTTCACTCCTTCACGTTACCCAATGCATTGGAGAGCTATATCAGGCTCACCCGCCCTTAGTTTATCACGAAACCACCCGTCTTCATAATAATTCCCAAGAACCTCAACATAATCGTATCACATAAAACATGAATAAAGGAAACATAACATTTCCACCTTTCAGTCACAAGATATCAATATAACACATTGATATAAAAACATTTTGAAAACCATTTTCAATACCAAAATAAAAGAAAAGTAAAACATGGTATTTATTTTTCTTTAAAAAAAGGTATGGCTTGTAGAGGAAGCCGAAACTCAAATAATGGTCACGGCGGCGGAGAAGTCATTGTCGGCGCATACGTACGACAAAAACATTCCCTTTTGTCATTTAGTAAAACGCTTCATATAAAAAATATTCCTTTTGGATAAACGTAAAGGTCAAAGGGGTTTATACACCGTATAAAAGAAGGTTGTGTATAAAACAAAATATGCCTCAATGAAAGGAGATTGAGACGAAGTCCCATACCTCGGGTCCGACTTGACTCGGTCGTTCTTTAATCTCCTGAATAATAAACTTGGGTTAATTTCTACTTGTTTAAGAACCTTTTTCAAGTTCATTATTCCTTTTATATCACTTATTTCCATGTCATGAACACTATGTAATTATTTAAGTTAATAACGGTCGTTTTAACGATCATTGGTACTTGAGTCAAAAATAAACCCTTTATAATTACATGTTGTTCATGTATCCATTATATCCAGAATTATAATCATTATGTATATATCATATATATCCAGTATATACATTCATTTATAATATTACATAATCATTTAGAGGTAATAAATGAAATGCACCCTTCATGGAGACGGCAAGCCGTACGTACGCATGAACGCTACTTTCATTTCTATTTCGTATTTTATAGAATGGAATCATAATAATATAAAGGTATATTATAATTCCAGTATAATATAATATATAATATCATAGTTCCATCCTTTATATGTCCCAAATATGGTATTTAACGAATCAAATCACTTTGAGGGGGCGGTAGTCCGCAATTCCTTAAATGAAGATATCGCGTTTACCCATAATGGAAACCATAAAGGTATGCCCAAAATGAAAAATACAGAAGCTTAATGAAAACATAAACATATTATATATCATATATAAATATAGTGACATCTTAATGTCCATCTTTGAAGGTGTTAAAAGAATGTTGAACAATCATCGTTTCGGGAGGGAGAAATTCGCCATCCCCGGAAACAGTATCTCCTTTAACCATTAGATTTAGGTGTGTGTAAGTGTAGATAGAATCCTTCTTATAAAAACATCTTAGTATATTGAGGATACTGGAGTTGTTACAAAAGAAAAGAATAAAAAGAGTTTAGGGGGTTGGAGAAGCAAAATCAAACAAAAGGACTCAAAAGAAGACATTACCTTAAAATTGGGTAACTCTCTTAGATTTGTGCTCAAAGGCTTATTTGGGAAGACTTATGCCCAAAGTGAGGCTTCAAGGAGTAAGATAGGGAAGTGTAGAGACAAAATGGGCAGGGGTTGGACGAGCCAAAATCTTTTGAAGTGTGGGTAAGGTGGTAGAGGTGGGGGCCTTTTATAAGAGGAGAGGAGGGGCACTTTTGGAAAGTAAAGAAATGTTAATTTATTTTAAAATGAGTTTCGGATTCAAAAGGTCCCAAATTGATATAATTCGAGGTTAAGGTGATAATGGTTCGAAATACACCCATCCAATAGGTTTTGGACATGTGTAGGTCATAGAATTTACATTATCTTTTCATTTTTTTAAATCCTTTATTAATAAGGTAATCACTGTATCATTATGATGTCATAAATAATTTACTATATTTAATCTCTAAAAATTATAAAAAAAATTTCATGATGTAGGAAATCTTTTTAGATTTCTAATGAATATTTATAGTCAAAACTCTGACTTGTATAACCCCATGTAAAAATTGTTTTAGTAAAACATCTCATGTTTGTGTCATTTTTACTTTTACATTAAATAAAACGTTATTTATGTCATTTCCCAACCAAAGTGGCTCCATGGGGTCCCCAAGTTGACCCATGGATTGTCTTTGTCGGCCATGACACATCCAATGATGGTAGGACATGTGTCTAGGTCATTTCATTTTATTAAAACATTATTCTTACCTTAAACTACACTAATTACCTCTAATCGCGATTAAGAACTTAAGAGTTACTATTCACCAAAAAATTATTTTAATCTCATTGAACCACATTTTACTTCTTAATTACAACCATGTATGTCGGATTTTTTAAATTCAAAACACAGAAGTGGTAAAATTTCATTTAAACGAAAAATCAGTTTTTATAAGTACCACTTAGTGGTTTCACTATTCATGAAAAATTGATGTTTTTCATAAAAATACCAAAAATTCACCCTAAGCTATATTTGATATTCCGAATTAAAAAATGAATTCTATTTTAAAAAATTAAAAACATATAAGTCACATTAATTAATTTAATAATTAATTCCCGCTGTCATGACAAATAGCGTGTTTTTATGAAACAATAAGTATCAAAAGATTGACACTAGTTTAAGTCCGATTTCAAAGTGAAATTAATTCCAATGACCACCATTGGATTAAATGGTAAAAATATATTCTAATTTCACTTCAAAACCAATTCAAAAGATAATCTAATCATATAAATAAATTAGATTAAAAATCAGTTTTGATGTAAAATGCAGTATTTTTCACTATTCATTAAAAAATGAACATTGTCTGAAAAATACCAAAAATTCACACAAAGTAAATTTTTATATCCCAATCATAAAGAATTAGTTTATTTTGACAAACATAGCTTATAAAATTGTCAAAAGACATATTTAAAAATGGTTTGCCATAAAAAGGCAGTAAAACAATCTTTTAAAAAATATTAGTGTATTTCATGCTTAAGATTGGATTTATTTTCATTTTAAGCCTCTAAAACACTATCTAATTCATTAATAGGCATAGATAAAAATATATATTATTCATTACTTACTTGGGATGTTACACTTATGGTGGGGTTTTTGGAACGTATGGAAAATATTAAAGTCCAGTTAATCTCGTCTGTTCTTATGGTGGGGAGAGCCATAGTGGGTCTCGTTGAGTTACACTTGAAATAATTTAGTGTTAGCCCGATCCATGTGGTGGGTAGTCTGTTTGGGCCTCCCCGTGGTAGTATCCAAGTTTCTTTTCATGTATCATTTGGTGGTGGGTGGTATCGTGCGGAACCACCTAATCCTAAGTTCTTCCTCTTGAGTAAACATTGGGATTGGAGTACACCCAACAGTTCCATTGGACTAAGATTATGGTAATAAATGTTTGAAGTGGTTTAGGTTCGTTCCTTGGTTTAAATGGATGGTTGGGTTCTACTTGGTGGTGGTTAAGGTGATCGTGTTTTAAGGATGAGTTGTGTGTCATAGGTTTTCAGTGTCTATTTGGATCGATCAACTGGAGGCACTTAAATTTTTGGAGGTGGGTGACACTTAAGAAGTTTTATCTTTGGGTCTTGAACTTTTTTTGGCTTTCTGAGGGTGAAAAGCATTATGGTGGGGAGATTTGTCACACCCACCTTTTTCAAATAATTTTATCTCGTTTTTTTCTTTCTTGGCATTGGGTGTCTTTCCGAAGTTCCGGTGAGTCCCGATTCTAACTTTTGAAGTTTGTAAAGGTTTAAGGGTTTTAGGCAGGTGCGTGAACACTGTACGTCTTAGCAAAAGTCCTGCGGACAGTTTGGATACCTGTGGAGTCACTTCTAGAGTGAGCAGAGGCCACCGCACGACCCACGCACGATCGACTGAGCCGTGCGGGGCGACCGAGCAGTCACCCACCTTTGAGAGTAATTAAATAAATTGGTTAAGCGATGATATAGTGAATAAATGACACATTGGGTAAATATGTATATATATGGGTGTATATATATATATATATTGTTAGAGAGTGTGCTATTTTTATTATTATCAATGTTTCATTATTATTATTATTATTATTAATGTTTGATACAAATTATTATTACATAAGTTCTATTAGTATTATTGTTATTAATAAAGTTTTATAATAATGATTATTGTTATTATTAATATTATTAAATTTTTATTATTACAATTATAATTATTGAGGTTATTATGGATGTATATTTATTATAGATTAAAGTTTTATAATTTTATTTGTTTTATTTTTGTTCTTTTTTTCTTTTTTTCTCTCTTTTCCTCTCCCGCTACCCTATTCCTCTACTCCTCTCCCTCCCCATCGCGACCACCCCTATTACCCTAATTTCTTACACCGCCAAACCCCTATCTTCTACCCTCACTACACACCACCCCCATCTCCTCCTGTCCGGCTTGCCTTCCCTCCCAGCCGAGCATACCACCATCCACCAGCAGCAGCCCGCCTCCCTCAACCCTCCCTGTCTCAGCGATCGACAACCCCGCCCACTGCCTCCTATCCACGCTCCTCCTGCGCGTGCCCAGCCGACCCCGAGCCCCACCTTGCATTAGTTGAGCGAGCCCACCCCTACCTGTTCTCCTGTCACTGCTTCAGCTCCGCCATCCCACACCCCGACCTGCATCGCTCCCAGTGCCACCCAGTCACCCCTCCTGCGCACCATCGACCAACCAGCCATCCTGCTCCACCTTCGGCCTGCACATCCCAACTCCCCTGTAGCCCCTGCCTCCGCCCAGTAGCCCCGCGCAACACCCCCTTGCCGCTCCGCCGCTCCTTCTCTGCTTGCCCTGCACAGCACCACCCTCAGCCTCCTTCCCCTCTGTGTCCCGCACACCCTCACATGCACACACCCAGCCAACACCTCAGTTTTCCCTGGTTCTCTCCCCATCCACCACGCCCAGGCTTTCCACCCGAGACACTATTTTCATCACCAGTGCACCCCTGTCCGACCGGCCCCCCTGCTGTCCGGTGCCAATCCCTCCGGTGTAACCCTTATCGGCCGGCGCGAAGACCTCCGAGGCTCTCCCTACTAGCCTCCGAGCTCCCCCTTCCCTACTATTCTCTCCATACACCCCTGGCCACTTCGCGCTTCAGCCTCGCAGTAGCGCACCCCTCGACCCCAACAGACTCTCCTCTTGGTAAAATTTTCCTCCTTTCAGTTTAAGGTGATTCCATGATTATGATTTAATTTTTGTTCTCAAATCATTAAATGTCATTACAATTTTGGTGCATTGGGTCAGATTCAGCTTCCCTCATGTGCGTTTGACGTGCGCTCAGTGTTTTGCACCTATTTTTGGGTGTCTTTCAGTGATTGAGGTATGCTGCCTTTGCACCACCTCTTTAAATTTAGAGGTACTTGAATTATTTCATGAATTATATTCGTTTAATATTAATTTATTATTTTAATTTTGAGAATATCTATTTTAGAAGAAATTATGTGATATTGTAGTTAATTTTTATTTGGTTAATTGTTTCGCCTAAATTATTGATTTGGAATATTTTGTGGTTAATTAGTGTGGTGTGAAGTTTAGTTTTGAAGGAAATTAGTTTTCATTTTATATTTTGTAGCCCTCTCATGTGAATTAAGGTGTATTTTGATGAAAACCAATTGCGTGATGTTTAATAGCTTTTATTAAATTCTCCAATTTGTTATTTTTTTTCTATGAAAGTGGTGCGCGTTCTGATATGGTGTGTTGCGGGTGCATGTTTAATTATAAATGGGGTTTTAAATAGGTTTTGGGTGTGTTTATAGTCATGGTATACTTTTCAAAATTGTTTTATAATTTTTTAAATGATTTACTAAATAATATGGGTGCTGGGAGCCTAGTTTTGAAAATGTGTTTAGGCGCACGTGTTTTTAAATGTTGATCTTATCGTGTCGTGCGATTTTGTCAGGTTGCATACTTTAAGTGTTTTCTTAAAATGTTCTGATGTCTCTTTAAAATTATTAGTGAGTTATTTTGACATTGTGTGGTTTTTGTAAACACTTTGTGTATTTTAAAAGGGGTTTAGTAAATAGTGTTGTTGGTGCGTTTTGTGTGTTGAAAACATGTCGAGGTGGTGTTTGCGTTGTCTATTCATTTGGATTGTTTTAAGTCCATGTTTTTGTACCTTTGTTGTTGTGCGTTTATTGCAGTTCATTGGCGGGGTAACCCTTCATTACCACGATCATCAGCTTGCGCGTGCTTGTGCGCCTGTGCGAGGCATGTCGCATTGTCGTGTTTGAGCTGCGAGTTGAGGTAGGTCCCCCACAACACTCGCATTTAAATTTAGAATTTATTGATTTCTTGATATTTTATTAATTTTAATAAATGGGAAATAATTTAAGATAATTAATTTTTAAATGATTATTTGGTGTAAAAAGAGTTGTTTATTTTATACACAACACTTGAAATATTTTCTTGATGAACAGACACCCAGTAGTGAAAGAATGCCCGTTTGGCCTTTAAACACAATTCAAGGAACTTCAAATGTAGTTATAGTTTATTGATAAATGATTTATTTTGAAGCATGAACAAGTGTTTTGGTTCTCTTGAGAAATGAGGATTTACTTTAAAATCATTGAAGGCCCATTTGACACTTTAATAAAATAAATTATTTTGGAAAAATATCTTTGGGGTGACTCAGGGGTGATATTTGGTGTACGTTGACTGCATGATTTGTGTGTGATGTTTGTGCTACTTGATTGAATTTGTTGACTCACCCCTTTCTTGTTTATTATATGTGTTGACATGGGAATGTGACATAGTACGAGAATCTTTTGAGAACGATTGCAGCACTAGTTTAGATTACGCACTGGCTAGTGGCCCTTAGTACGGTGTATACTCTTCTAGGGGATTGGGCCCTCGGTTAGGCCATGTAGGGCAATACCAGGCATTAGGGATTTATGACATCATCAAGAGTAGGCTTGCCTTCAGGACGATTCACATGTATGGTACATTCTGGATTGTTTACGAGCTCCTAGGTTCAACCCATGTTTTCTTTAGTGTTTGTTTGTATGTGGAGGATGATTGAGAGGTCTAGTTAGGTTGTTGGTCCCTATGTGCCAATTTTTCCATTGACCTTAGTGTGTGTTGTGTGTTGTGTGTGGTTTTCCTTTTGACTAACAACTAAAATTTGGATTTGTAAATTGTTCGAAAAAATGTTTTAAAATGCAATGCACCTGTTCCTTTTAAACATTAAACTTGTTTTTGAATTAAAAAGGGAAATGTACTGTTACTTGTTTTAGAAATGAAAGTGTGTGTGGATACTAATATTTTATGCAATTTATTTCAAACCTAGAATTAGTAAATTCTTTATTTAAAGGTAGTTCATTGGTAATAGTTTGTTGGGCACACCTACTGAGTTTTAATACTCATGCCTATAGTATTTTCATGTTTTTAGTTTCTATTGCAGGTTTGACTTGATCTTTCTCTCCATGGGTGAGAGTTTGTTGTGGATTGGTGAGAGACTCTCAGAGTCGTGAGGAGTTTTGGTCATGGTCAGGTTAGTTGGTTGTTGTTGGTCGTTCTTTATTTTCGTGTTGTTTATTTACTTTGCATTGTTCTATTTTCTTTCTGCTGCTTTATTTTTTTTATCTGGAAAAATCATTCCCCCTTGATCTCTTTTGATTCCCTAGAGCTTATCGCCAACCCGAGAGGATCGGGAATGCCTATCGGGACATGTCGCGGACCAGCCCGGGTGATTGGTTCGGGGTCGACCCAGCTTGGTTCATGAAAAAATGGTATCAGAGGTGGTTGACTCTTAAGCAGACCTTGTTTTTTTAGAGTTCCCATTATTATTTGGGGTTTTCATGGTAGAAGGAGTAGAATTGTCGGGACTCGAGGCGTACAGACGATAAGGACATCATGAACCCTTTCTCATTCCAAACCTCGGGTTACCATGGGATGTTTGGGTTTGTTTATGACCTATGAATCTTGTGGTTTGTTTGGTATTGGGAAATGAAATCGGTGCTGGGAAAGTGACCTCCGTGAGATCACATGGTCTGGTAAGCCATGTAGAGCTGGGGACATTACCCTAGAGTACTCCTTATAATGGTGGTGTGACTGGTGTATGGCCGCCAACCATATGTCTGAGTCACCCATCGGCACTGGTTTCTCCTTGTGAATAGTTTGGGTCTTCTTTACTTCTAAGAATTGTTTTGTAAAGTTTTATTTTGGAGATTCTGAAAATTTGAATTTGAAATGGAAATGAACATGTTTTTATTAAAATCTTTGTTTCCTTGTTCTTTAGTGTTCGCCCCCACAAAGGTTCAATGGATGCCCAAGGTGCAACTTCGGATGGTGCATCCTTAGCAAACCCTACAGTTGATCAGCCCATGGACTATGTCCTTGAGTTTCGGAAGTTGAACCCTCCCCTCTTTTATGGGAAAGCATACACTCTTGAGGAAGAGGAGTGGTTACGAAAGATTGAGAGGAACTTCAGTTTCATTGGGTTCTCTGAGTTGTTAAAGGCGAAGTTGGATACCTTTATGCATAAAGGTCCAACCTGGAAATGGTGGAAGTCCGTGTCTTGGAATAAACCTTGAGAAGATCTAACATAAGAGTTTTTCAAGTCATCTTTCATCCAACAAAACTTCTCTGAGTTGACGAAGCTGAGGAAGAGGATGAAGTTGTGTTGTCTTTAGCAGGGCGTTGAATCAGTACTATAATTATATCGACATTTTATAGACCTAGTTCCGTATGATCAGTGGTTTGTTGCGAATGATCCTGGGAAGGCTCGAAAACTTGAGTTTGGACTCCGACCTGAACTTTGATCGAAAGTGGAAGAGCTCAGCCTAACCACCTTCTCAGATGTTGTGGGGAAAGCTTTTCTTACTGAAGCTTGGATACCAGGAGGACTTGAGGTGAAAAATCATCCAGCCTTAGGAAGTAGTGTAGAGGATGGAAATAAGAAGATTGAGAAATGACCTGATGTTGTTGGTACTCGTAGGGGATAAAAGAGGCCTTTAGACCTTCAGTCATCTTTTTCACACAGTAATGCCGTGATCTATCACCAGTGTGATAGGTAGGGTCACAAGAGGCCGACGTGTCCGAGTGCTCTGAGACCCTGCCACACCTGTGGATGTTGGGGTTACTTGCAGCGATTCTGCCGAGGTGTTTCCAAGAGCACGCTGAAGCCAGAACTAGCTCGTCGAAGGTTAACTCAGTCCGTCAGTAGGAGTATGGAGATGTTTGGGGATCATTTTGAGGTTTTCTCTTTGTAGTGTTCCCTAGATGTAGTGGTTGTATCTTGTGGAATTTTGTGGTGTTTCTTTTTTTTCCTTCAGTTGTAATAATGGTTTTTATCGAACCTCTTTGAAACTTTTACTTTATTGGAAACGTGTTTGGTGAAATTATGGGTTGTGTGTTATGTTTGAGAATTTCTAAAGCCTGACTGTGAGGTAAGAGATGCTTCAATCATCAGTGCTCTAGCCATAAGCCCCAGAGTGAAGCTGGCGCGTAGTCAGGAGAACCCCAATGGTGAAGAAGGGCCTTGGTTTAATCCCTGCCTTTAGTGTGTCATGGTTCGTGTTCTTTCAAGGGTGTGAAGTTTTTGGTATAACGATAACGGTAGTTTTGATACTCTATCAGTTGGGACCTACCCTTCCCTCCCATACCCTTGTGGTGGGGTTTTTGGACCGTATGGAAAATCTTCAAGTTCAGTTAATCTCGTTAGTTCTTATGGTGGGTAGACCCACAATGGGTATAATAGAGTTACACTTAAAATAATTTTGTGTCAGCCCGATCCTTGTGGTGGGGAGTCCGTTCGGGTCTACCCGTCGTAGTATCAAAGTTTCTTTTCACGTATCATTTGGTGGTGGGTGGTTTCGTGCGGAACCACCTAATCTTAAGTTCTTCCTCTTGAGTAAACATTGGGATTGGAGTACACACAACGGTTACATTGGACTAAGATTATGGGAATAAATGTTTAAAGTGGTTTAGGTTCTTTCCTTTGTTGAAATAGATGGTTGGGTTCTTCTTGGTGGTGGTTAAGGTGATCATGTTTCAAGGATGAGTTGTGTGTGAGAGGTTTTCATTATCTATTTGGATCGATCAACTGGAGGAACTTAAATTTTTGGAGGTGGGTGACACTTAAGAAGTTTTATCTTTGGGTCTTGACCTTGTTGTGGCTTTCCGGGGGCGGAAAGCATTATGGTGGGGAGATTTGTCACACTCTCCTTTTTCAATTAATTTTATCTCTTTTTTTATTTCTTGGCGTCGGGTGTCTTGCCGAAGTTCCAGTGAGTCCCGATTCTAATTTTTGAAGTTCAGAAATGGTTATGGGTTTTAGGCTGGTGCGCGAACGTTGTGCGTCTTAGAGGAAGTCATGAGGACAGTTTGGATACACGTGCAGTCACTGCTAGAGTGTGCAGGGGCAACCACATGGCCCGCACATGATCGATTGAGCCGTGCAGGGTGACCGAGCAGTCGCCCACCTTTGAGAGTAATTAATTAAATTGGTTAAGTAGTGATATTGTGAATAAACGAGACATCGGGTAAATATGTATATATATGAGTATATATATATATATTGTTAGCGAGTGTGCTATTTTTATTATTATCAATGTTTCATTATTATTGTTATTATTATTAAAGTTTGATACGAATTATTATTACAAAAATTCTATTAGTATTACTGTTATTAATAAAGTTTTATAATAATGATTATTGTTATTATTAATATTATTAAATTTTTAATATTACAATTATAACCATTGAGGTTATTATGGATGTATATTTATTATAGATTAAAGTTTTATTATTTTATTTGTTTTATTTTTATTCTTCTTTTTATTCTTCTCGTTTTATTTTTTCTCTATTTCTTTTCCTCTCCCGCTACCCTATTCCTCTCATCCTCTCTCTACCCATCACGACCACCCCTGTTACCCTAATTTCTTGCTCCTCCACACCCCTCTCTTCCACCCTTACTGGGAACCACCCCCAGCTCCGCCCGTCCGGCTTGCCTTCCCTATCAGTCGAGTAGGCCGCAAACCACCAACGGCACCCAACCTCCCTCGGCCCTCCCTGTCTTGGCTATCAGCAACCCCACACACTACCTCCTGTCCTCGCTCCTCCTGCGCGTTCCCAACCGACCCCGCGCCCTACCTTGCATCGGTTGATCGAGCCCTCCCCTGCCTGTTCTCCTGTCACTGCTTCTGCTCCGCCATCCCGCAAACCTACCTACAATGCTCCCAGCACCGCCCAGTTGCCCCTTCTATGCACCATTGGCCAACCATCCATCCTGCTCTGCCTTTGGCCTACACGTCCCAGCTCCCCTGCAGCCCCTGCCTCTGCCCAACAGCCCCGCGTAGAACCCCCTTGTTGCTCCACCGCCCCTGCCCTGCTTTCCCTACACAGCCCCACCCTCGGCCTCCTTCCCCTCCGCGTCCCGTATACCCTTACACACACGCACCCAGCGAACACCTCGGTTTTCCCTAGTTCACTCCCCATCCACCGCACCTAGGATTTCCACCCGCGAAACTATTTCCATCACCAGCGCACCCCTGTCCGACCGGCCCCCCTGCTGTCTAGAGACAATCCCTCTGGTGCAACCCTTGTTGGCCATCGCGAAGCCCTCTGGGGCGCTCCCTACTAGCCTCCGAGCTCCCCCTATCTACTAGTCTCACCGCACGCCCCTGGCTGCTTCACGCATCAGCCTCGTAGTAGCGCACCCCTCGGCCCCAACAACCTCTCCTCTTGGTAAAATTTTCCTCCTTTCATTGTAAGGTGATTCCATGATTATGATTTACTTTTTTTTGCTCAAATCATTAAATGCCGTTACAATTTTGGTTCATTGGGTTAGATTCAGCTTCCCGCATATGTTTTTGAGGTGTGCTCAGTGTTTCTCACCTATTTTTGGGTGTCTTTCAGTGATTGAGGTATGATGTCTTTGCACCGCCTCTTTAAATTTA
Source organism: Viscum album (assembly GCA_963277665.1). NCBI lineage: Eukaryota > Viridiplantae > Streptophyta > Magnoliopsida > Santalales > Viscaceae > Viscum > Viscum album. The sequence goes on along the minus strand of CAUJRU010001913.1, from coordinate 74,666 downwards.
GTGGTACTTGAATTATTTCATGACTTTCATTCATTTAATATTAATTTATTATTTTAATTTTGAGAATATCAATTTTAGAAGAAATTATGTGATATTGTAGATAATTTTTATTTGGTTAATTTTTTTGCCTAAATTATTGATTTGGAATATTTTGTGGTCAATTAGTGTGGTGTGAAGTTTAGTTTTGAAGGAAATTAGTTTTAATTTTATATTTTATAGCCCGCTCATGTGAATGAAGGTGTGTTTTGATGAAAACCAGTTGTGTGCTGTTTAATAGGTTTTATTAAATTCTACAATTTTTTTACTGTGAAAGTGGTGCACATTCGGATATGGTGTGTTGCGGGTGCACGTTTAATTATAAATGGGGGTTTGAACAGGTTTTGGGTGTTTTTAAATTCTTAGTATACTTTTCAAAATGATTATATAATTTTTTAAATGATTTATTAAATAATATGGGTGCTGCGAGCCTGGTTTTGAAAATATGTTTAGGCTCACGTGTTTTTAAATGTTGATCTTATCGTGTCGTGCGCTTTTTTTAGGTTGTGCAATCTAAGTTTTTTCTTAAAATGGTTTGTTGGATCTTTAAAATGATTAGTGAGTTATTTTGGATTTTTGTGGTTTTTTTTAACACGTTGTGGATTTTAAAAGGGGTTTAGTAAATAGTGTTGTTGGTGCGTTTTGTGTGTTGAAAACATGTCGAGGTGGTGTTTACGTTGTCTATTCATTTGGATTGTTTTAATTCCATGTTTATGTACCTTTGTTGTTGTGTGTTTATTGCAGCACGTTGGCGGGGTAACCCCACATTACCGTGATCATCAGCTTGTGCATGCTTGTGCGCCTGTGCGAGGTGTGACGTGTTGTCATGTTCGAGCAGTGAGTTGAGGTAGGTCCCCCACTGCACTCGCTTTTAAATTTAGAATTTATTGATTGCTTGATATTTTATTAATTTTAATAAATGAGAAATAATTTAAGATAATTAATTTTTAAATGATTATTTGGTGTAAAAGAGTTGTTTATTTTATACACGACACTTGAAATATTTTCTTAATGAACGGACACCCAGTAGTGAAAGAATTCCCATTTGGCCTTTAAACATAATTCAAGGAATTTCAAATGTATTTATGGTTTATTGATAAATGATTTATTTTTAAGCATGAACAAGTGTTTTGGTTATCTTGAGAAATGAGGATTTCCTTTAAAATTGGTGAAGGCCCATTTGACACTTTAATAAAATCAATTACTTTGGAAAACTCTCTTTGGGGTGACTCAGGGGTGATATTTGATGTACGTTGACTACATGATTTTTGTGTGATGTTTGTGCTAATTGATTGACTTTGTTGACTCACCCCTTTCCTGTTTATTATATGTGTTGACATGGGAACCTGACATAGTAATTGAATCTTCTTAGAATGATTACTACACTAGTTTAGATTATGCACTGGCTAGTGACCCTTAGTACATATTATACTCTGATAGGGGATAAGGCCCCTCGGTTAGGCCAGGTAGGGAAATACCGGGCGTTAGGGCGTTATGACGTCATCGAGAGTAGTCATGCCTTCAGGATGAGTCACATGTATGGTATGTTCTGGATTGTTTACGAGCTCCTAGGTTTGACCCATGTTTTCTTTTGTGTTTGTTTGTATGTGGTGGATGATTGAGAGGTATAGTTCAGTTGCTGGCCCATGTGTGCCACATTTTCCATTTCCCTTAGTGTGTGTTGTGTGTTATGTGTGGTTTTCCTTTTGACTAAAAACTAAAATTTGGATTTATAAATTGTTCACAAAAATGTTTTAAAATTCAATGCACCTGTTCCTTTCAAACATTAAACTTGTTTTTGAATTAAAAAGGGCAATGTACTATTACTTGTTTTAGAAATGAAAGTGTGTATGGAAACTAATATTTTATACAATTTAGTTAAAACCTGGAATTAGTAAATTCTTTATTTAAAGGTAGTGCATTGGGAATACTTGGTTGGGCACACCTACAGATTTTTAATACTCACGCCCATAGTATTTTCCTGTTTTTAGTTTATATTGTAGGTTTGACATGAGCTTGCTCGCCCTGGGCAAGATTTGGTTGTGGATTGGTGAATGAATCTTGGAGTCGCGAGGAGTTTTGGTCTTGGTCAGGTTAGTTGGTTGTTGTTGGTCGTTCTTTATTTTCGTGTTGTTTATTTACATTGCGTTGTTCTATTTTCTTTCTACTGATTTATTTATTTTTATTAGGAAAAATCGTTCCCCTTGCTCTCTTTTGATGCCTTGGTGCTTGTCGCCAGCCTGGGAGGATTGAGAACGCCTCTTGGGCCATGGTGCGGACCAGACCAGGTGATCGGTTCAGGGTTAACCCGGCTTGGTTCGTGACAAAATGGTATCAGAAGAGGTTGGATCTTGAGAAAACCTTGTTTTTTTAGAGCGCCCATTGTTATTTGGGGTTGTCATGGTAGAAGGAGTAGAATTGTCAGGACTCGAGGCATACAGACAAGAAGGACGTCATGAACCCTTGCTCGTTCCGAACCTCAGGTTACCATGGGATGTTTGGGTTTGTCGATGTCCTTTGATTCTTATGGTTTTTTGGTATTGGGAAATGAAATCGGTGGTGGGAAAGTGACCTTCATGAGATATCATGGTCTGACAAGCCATGTAGAGCCAGGGACATTAACCTAGAGTACTCCTTATAACAGTGGTGTGACTGGTGTATAGATGCCAACCATATGTCTGAGTCACCCATCGACACTAGTTTCTCCTTGCGGATCGTTTGAGTCTTCTTTAATTCTAAGAATCGTTTTGTAAAGTTTTATTTTGGAGATTTGTGAAAATTTTAATTTGAAATGGCAATGACCATGTTTTGATTAAACTTTTTGTTTCCTTTTTATTTAGTGTTCTCCCCCACAAAGGTTCAATGGATGCCCAAGGTGAAACTTCGGGCGGTGCATCCTTAGAAAATCCTCCAGTTGATCAACCCATGGACTATGTCCTTGAGTTTCAGAAGTTGAACCCTCCCCTCTTTTATGGGAAAGAAGACACTCTTGAGGCAGAGGAGTGGTTGTGAAATATTGAGAGGAACTTCAATTTCATTGGGTTTCTTGAGTCGTTAAAGGTGAAGTTGGTTACCTTTATGCTTGAAGGTCCAACCTGGAAATGGTGGAAGTCCGTGTCTCAGAATAAACCTCAAGAAGATCTAACATGGGGGTTTTTCAAGTCATCGTTCATCCAACAACACTTCTCTGAGTTGAAAAAGTTGTGGAAGAGGATGAAGTTGTGTTGTCTTCAGCAGGTCATTGAATCAATACTATAATTATATCGAAATTTTGTTGAGCTAGTTCTGTATGATTAGTGGTTTGTTGCGAATGATCCTAGGAAGGCTCGATAATTTGAGTCTGGAATTTGACCCAAACAACAATCAAAAGTGGAAGAGCTCAACCTAACCACCTTCACGGATGTTCTGGGGAAAGATTTTATTACTAGAGTTGGGCTAGCATGAGGACTTGAGGTGGTGAATCCTCCAGCCTCAGGAAGCAGTGCAAAGGATAGAAATAAGAAGAATGGTAAACGACCTGATACTGGTGGTACTAGTAGGAGAGTCAAGGCCTTTAGACCTTCAGTCATCTTCTTTACAGTGAAATGCCGTGATCTGTCACCAGTGTGATAGGTAGGGTCACAAGAGGCCAACCTGTCTGAGTGCTCTGAGACCCTACCACACCAGTGGACGTTGGGGTCACTTGTAGAGATTCTGCCAAGGTGTTTCCAGGAGCACGCTGAAGCCAGACCTAGCTCGTCGAAGGTTACCTCAGCCCATCAGCAAGAGTAGGGTGATGTTTGAGGATCAGTTTGAGGTTTTCTCTTTGTAGTGTTCCCTAGATGTAGTGGTTGTCTATTGTGTTGTTTTTTAGTGTTTATTATTTTCCTTCGATTGTAAGAATGGTTATTATCGAACCTCTTTGAAACTTTTACTTTATTGGAAGTGTGTTTGGTGGAATTCTGGGTTTTGTATTATGTTTGAGAATTTCTAAAGCCTGACTACGAGGAAAGAGATGCTTCAATCATCGGTGCTCCAGCCATAGGCCCCAGAGTGAAGCCGATGCATAGTCAGGAGAACCCCAACGGTGAAGAAGGGCCTTACTTTAATCCCTGCATTTAGTGTTTCATGGTTCGTGTTCTTTTGAGGGTGTGAAGTTATTGGTATAGCGATAATGGTAGTTTTGATACTCTATCAGTTGGGCCCTACCCTTCCCTCACATACCCTTGTGGTTGGGTATTTGGACCGTATGGAGAATCTTCAAGTTTAGTTAATCTCGTCAGTTTTTATGGTGGGGAGACCCACAGTGGGTCTCATAGAGTTACACTTTAAATAATTTAGTGTTAGCCTGATCCTTGTGGTGGGGAGTCCGTTCAAGCCTCCCCGTGGCTATATCAGAGTTTCTTTTCACGTATTGTTTGGTGGCGGGTGGTCTCATGCAGAACCACCTAATCCTAAGTTCTTCCTCTTGAGTAAAAATTGGTATTGGAGTACACACAATGGTTTCATTAGACTAAGATTATGGGAATAAATGTATGAAGTGGTTTAGGTTCATTCCTTGGTTGAAATGGATGGTTGGGTTCTACTTGGTGGCGGTTAAGGTGATAGTGTTTTAAGGATGAGTTGTGTGTCATAGGTTTTCAGTGTTTGTTTGGATCGATCAACTGGAGGCGCTTAAATTTTTGGAGGTGGGTGACACTTAAGAAGTTTTATCTTTGGGTCTTGACCTTGTTGTGGCTTTCCAGGGGCGGAAAGCGTTATGGTGGGGAGATTTTTCACACTCGCCTTTTTAAAATAATTTTATATCTTTTTTTCTTTCTTGGTATCAGGTGCCTTGCTAAAGTTCCGCGGAGTCGCGGTTCTAATTTTTGAAGTTTGGATAGGTTTAAGGGTTTTAGGATGGTGCACGAACACTATGCGTCTTAGAGGAAGTCATGCAGACTCTTTGGATACCCGTGCAGTCACTACTAGAGTGATCAGGGGCCACCGCACGGCCCGCGCACGGTCGACTGAGCCGTGCGGGGTGACCGAACAATCTCCCGCCTTTGAGAGTAATTAAATAAATTGGTTAAGCGGTGATATAGTGAATAAATGAGACATCAGGTAAATATGTATATATATGGGTATATATATATATATTGTTAGCGAGTGTGCTATTTTTATTATTATCAATGTTTCATTATTATTATTATTATTAAAGTTTGATACGAATTATTATTATAGAAGTTCTATTAGTATTATTGTTATTAATAAAGTTTTATAATAATAATAATAATTATTATTAATATTGTCAACTTTTTATTTTTAAAATATAGTTATTGAGGTTATTATGGATGTATATTTATTTTTATTGGTAAAAATCACCCCCCTTGCTCTCTTTTGATACTCTGGCACTTGTTGCCAGTCCGGGAGGACCGGGAACGCCTCTCAGGCCATGTTGCAGACCGGCCCGGGTGATCGGTTTAGGGTTAACCTGGCTTGGTTCGTGACAAACAGTGGGGGTGCAGGTGGGGGGGGGGGGTTAAGGTTGGGGGGGAAGTTGGGGTGAAGGGGGCAGGGGGCAATGTGTAGGGGTAGTGGGGGTGAAGGGGGTAGGGGGTGTGCAGGGGGAAGGGAGGGGGGCAGGGTGTGTGGGGGTGCAGGGGGAGGGGCCAGGAGGGGTGGGGGTCCAGGGGGGTTAAGGGGGATGGGGGAAGTGTGAAGGGGGTATGGGGTACAGGGGGAGGGGGGTTACCCAAGAGGGGAAGGGGGGTATCTTGGGGGGGTGAAGGGGGTTGGGGGGCAGTGTGCATGGGGTGTAGGGGTGCAAGGGCTGTCTAGGGGGGGGGGGGGGTCAGGTGGGGGGGGGGGCTGTCGAGGGGGGATGTCCAGGGGGGTCTCCTCCCCATCTGTAAACCCCTCCTATCCCACATTATCCATTTCTAGGGATATTAATTTCTCTTATAATTTGAAATATCTTCTTAATTGCATGATTACTTTATTTTTGACATTATCTTGTTTTACTTCCATTGGATATGATAGTTTTCCACCTGATTAACGAAAATTTTATTCTTTAATTGGCCTCTGATCAAACATATTATATTAACCTTGAATAATATGAAAATTAATATATCTCTATTGAGTTAGGCTGGTCTTGTGTACAGTGAAAATGTTACTTTTTTTTCATTTTAATTAATTTATTGTGATTTGTGATAGGCAATGTTCTACTACTGAGAAATAACATGAATTTGAACTCCGACACAGTGGAGGGGTCACATGAAAAATTGATCTCCCTGGTTGCAGAACGCTTAATCTATTCAAACAGTAATGTCAAAGTAATTTCCCTATTTTTGGATTCCTAATGGCTTTTCCTTTTTGATCATTTTTTGATTTTGATTATTTTTATTGGTATGCAGGATAAGGATGCATGCTATGTAGAGAACCAACAACAAAACATAGCCCATACTTGCAGAATTGATGATTTTGAGTTTACTCCTGAATGTAAAATATTCGATCTTCTGGACTTTACTCGGTATCATGGTTGGATATTTGATCCTCTAGTATGTACTTTTTAAATCTATACTTTTATATTTTTTTAGATTTTTTTTATAAATTCTCTCACTTTACAGTTTTCCTTTTTCCTTTTTCTTCTAGTTTTTTCTTAATATGCATGTTTTCATGTATCTGCACGCATGGGGGTGTCCAGCGGGGTTTCCAGGGGGTGTCCAGGGGGGTCGTGGTGTCGAGGAGAGGGGGTGTCTGGGGGGTGTCTAGGGGGGGTGTTCGGGGGGGGGGGGGGGGTCTATGAGGTGAGGTGTCTAGGGGTGAGGGGGTGTGTAGGGGGGGGGGGTGTCTAGGGGGTTTCCAGTGGGGGGTGTCTAGGGGGTGTCCAGGGGGGGGGGTGTCTAGGGGGGAGGGGGTGTCTAGGGGGTGTTTAGGGGGTGTCCAGGGGGGTGTCCAAGGGGTGTTCAGGGGGTGTCTGGGGGGGGGGGGGTGTCCAAAGGGGTGTCCGGGGGGGGGGGGGGGGTGTCTAGTGGGGGGGGGGGTGTCTAGTGGGGGGTGTCTAGGGAGGGTGTCGAGGGGGGGGAGGGGGTATCCAGGGGGTGTCCAGGGGGGGTGTCCAGGGGGTGTCTAGGGGGGAGGAGGTGTTCGAGGGGGGGGGGTGAAAGGGGGGTATGTCCAGGGGAAGAGTGAGGGCATGCAAGGGGGAGTGGGGTGTGTTGGGGGGGGGGGGTGGGGTCTATCTAGGGGTAAGTGAGGGGATACAAGGGGTAGTGGGGGGGGGGGGGGGTTGTGGGGGTGTTTTTTTTATGAAATTGGAAGGCCTATAGCCACTGTTTTAAATCATGGCTATAGTTTCTATGTGGCTTAAGGTTTTTCCAAGATTTGGACCATGGATATAATCCTCTATCCATAGTTTCAAACCATCGCTATAGGGATTTAAACATAGTTTCAAACTGTGGATATAGGTCTTTCCCTATATCCATGCCAATACCAACCACAGTCTATGGAACCATGGCTATAACTTATATCCATGGTTTCAAACTGTGGCTATAGCCTTAATTTCTAGTAGTGTACCCAAAATCATGTCCACACATGGTCTTGTGAACATAGATAACCATAATTAAATCCACTCAAGATTCTTGTGAATATAGCAAACCATAATCATGTCAATAGACAAATCTTGTGAATATATCTAACCGTAATCACATCCACACATGATTCATTATCCCATTAGATATAAAACATTAACCAATGTGTTAGAAGGATATGTAGAAACCTACTTGTGACCTTGAGATAATAAATATAGAAGTTTTACATATAAAATAAATCATATATCATTCCATGAATAACCCATGGAAATAAAATGGGTTTCACATCATTTTCAAGTGGTATGACATAAAATTACCTCAAGTGTTAGATCGGTAGATACCAAAATTTCTATAAGGCCCCAGCCTTAAACCTTACTTAAACTTGAGTTATTACAAGATTACACATTGAGGATCTTTTCAGGTTTAGAGTTTTAGAGAATTAGATCATGAAACTTGCATTACATTCCACATTTAAACAAGGTGGTTACAAAAAAGACAATATTCATTCTTCCCATCAATGGAAACCTATTTAAAATAAAACACGGATTCTTTCTTGACACATCCTTGACACTATCGTCACATCATGTACCTTTCCCTTGACCTGTGAAAAACATTTCAAAAACTTGGGATGAGCATAAAAAGCTCAGTAAGGGTTATAAAAATATGGAAAGGAAACATGAGTTCCTATATACATAAGAATGAAATCATACTTTACCCATAAAACATAGGCATATCAAATCATGAATAAATCATAGAAAACATGAGACATAAAGGTAACTTGAGGCATTCATAACATTCTTACGTAGGGAGTAACCCTCTTGGTTACATTTGGAATACCCATCACAGTATATTCCATAAATCTCTTCGGAGAAACCTTAACGTTTCACTCCTTCGCGTTACCCAATGCATTGGAGAGCTATATCGGGCTCACCCGCCCTTAGTTTATCACGGAACCACCCGTTCTTCATAACAATGCCCAAGAACCATAACATAATCGTATCACATAAACATGAATAAAGGAAACATAGCATTTCCACATTTCAATCACAATATAACATTTTAGGATATTGAAATAATGAATCCATTCAAAAAGAAACCATTTCCAAAACCATTTAAAACATTTAATAAAGAGATTTTTGAATCAAAGTGTCCCATACCACCTTGAAGCTTTTAACATTTTAAACCATTAATATCCATATAAATAAATCCTTAAAACGATTTTGAAAACATGGATATTAATAAGAACAAATAATTAAAACATTTAAAATGATATTTTGGTTAAAGGGGTTTTACCAAAATTAGAGACACTTGAATACAATAATCGAGGAATAACATTTATTCATAACTTTATAATATCATGAGAATAAAAGGATTCATGATATAATACTCCAAAGGACAGTATATACACCATATAAGAGTGAATTGGTGCATAACAACAATGAACCCTCAATAGAAATGTAAAATGTGATGAAATACCTTATAAAGAAGGTATCCTTAAATTAAGGACAAATAAATCTCAGAAATATGTGTGAAAAATATATATACATCCAATATAAGTGGATATTAAGTGTAAAACAATAAAAGGTCATTCACACATATTCAATGGATGACATATTCAATGACTACAAGTTGAACAAAAAGAAATCGAAATTGGGTTAAAAAGTTCCCTTGAAAGCCTAACGGCATCACATCAAAATGAGTTGATGAGAGATAAAAAGTGTATCTCATCACTTGGACATAAAATTTACATCAATAAGGATATATGAGAACATATCCCAACATAACAATATGTAAATTAAAAGACCCAACAAAAGAAGTCTTTTAAAAAAGAGGAGGGTGAAAGGTCCCCTTACCGACTTGGGTATCTTTCAAAACATACACCCCATGAAAGAAGGACAATAGATCATTGATGTAAATACTCATAAACGAAAGTATATTACACAAAGAGTAGAATAATGGGCATTACATACACCACTCAATGGAATTTGTGGCAAATGTAGCATAAATCTCACGGGAATAAAAGTGAGATGAAAAATCCCTTACGAAAACTCGGCAGCCTAACGGCGCCACATAAAACTTCTGAATATGGATTGATGAGATCAAATAGAGTATCCATCATATTACAATAGAATTTAAAGCAAGTGGAATATAAAATAAAATCCCCCAACATTGCAAGGAGGAGTTTAAAAGAAGTGACATAAAGGAGAGTACTTAAAAAGAAAGAGAGAGGTTAGATCTCTTACGAAAGTTCGGCAGCCTAACGGCGCCACTCAAAACTTCCAAAATGGATTGATGAGAGAGAATAGGGTCTCTCATCACATGAACATAAAAATTACAGTAAATTTAATATAAAATAACATCCCAATCATAAGAAATATGAGCTTAAAATAAATGACATAAAAGAGTGTACTTAAAAAGAAAGAGAGTTGTAGGATCCCTTACCTCGGGTCCGACTTGACTCGATCGTTCTTTAATCTCCTGAATAATAATCTTGAGTAAATTTATAATTCCTTAAGAACCTTTGTCAAGTTCATTATTACTTTTATACCACTTATTACCATGTCATAAACATTATGTAATCATTTAAGTTAATAATATTTGTTTTGCCGATATTTGGTTCTTAAGTCGAAAGTGGACTTCTTACAATTACATGTTGTTCGTGTGGCGAAATGTTTATTATATCCAGAATTTTATTCATTATGTAGATATCATATATTTCATATATATCCAGTACATTCATGCATTTATAACATTACATAATCATTTAGAGGTAAGAAATGAAATGCACCGTTCATGGAGACGGTAAGCCGTACGTACGCATGAACGCTACTTTCATTTCTATTTCGTATTTTATAGAATGGAATAATAATGATATAAAGGTATATTATAATTCCAGTATAATATCATATATAATATCATATTTCCATCCTTTATACATCCCACATATGGTATTTAACGAATCAAATCACTTTGAGGGGGCGGTAGTCCGCACTTCCTTAAATGAAGATATCGCGTATACCCATAATGGAATCCATAAAGGTAAGACAAAAATGAAAAATACAGAAGCATAAATAAAACATAAACATATTATATATCATATATAAAAATAGTGACATCATAATGGCCACCTTTGAAGGTGTTAAATGAGTATTGAACAATCATCGTTTCGGGAGGCAGAATTTCACCATCCACGGAAACCGTATGTTCTTTAACCATTTGATGTAGTTGTGTGAGAGTGTAGCTCGAATAAATATTATAACAACATCCTAGTATATTGAAGATACTGTTTTTGTTACAAAAGAAGTAAATAAAAAGAGTTTAGGGGGTTGGAGAAGCAAAATAAAACAAATGAACATGAGAGAGTGAATTACCTTTAAAAGTGTAACTCCTTTTGATTTGAGCCTAAAGGCTTCCTTTGAAAGGATTCTGCCCAAAGGGAATCCTCTAGGATGAGGAGAGGGATGTGGAGAGAGTAAATGGGCAGGGGTTGCCCGAGCCAAAGGCTTGAGGAGTGTGTTAAATGAGGTAGAGGTGGGGGCCTTTTATAAGAGGAGAGGAGGGGCACTTTTGGAAAGTAAAGAAATATTACTTTATTTGAAAATTTGTTTCGGTTTCAAAAATTCCCACATTGATATAATTAGTGGATAAGGTGATAAGGATTATAAATCCACTCATCCAATAAGTTTTGGACATGTGTAGTTCATATACTTTACATTATCTTTCCATTTTATTTAAATCGTCAAATAATGATGTCATCGCTGCATCATTATTATGTCATAAATAATTTAATTTATTTAATGTCTAAAAATTATAAATAAAATACTATTATGTAGGAAATAGTTTTAGCTTTCCAATGAATATTTATAATAAAAAAGATGACTTGTATAACCCCACTTAAAAATTATTTTAGTAAAACATATCATGTTTGTGTCAATTTTACTTTTACATTAAATAAAATGTTATTTATGTCATTTCCCAACCAAAGTGGATCCATGGGGTCCCCAAGTTGACCCATGGCTTGTCTTGGTCGGCCATGATACAACCAATGAGGGTAAGACATGTGTCAAGCTCATCTCATTTTATTAAAGCATTATTTTTACCTTAAACTACACTAATTACCACTAATCGCGATTAAAAACTTAATAAGTTACTATTCACCAAAAAATTATTTTAATCTCATTGAACCAAATTTTACTTCTTAATGACAAACATGTATGTCAGATTTTTTAAATTCAAAACACAAAGATGGCAAAATTTCATTTAAACGGAAAAATCAGTTTTTATAAGTACCACTTAGTGGTTTCACTATTCATCAAAAAGTGAAGTTTTTCAGAAAAATCCCAAAAATTCACCATAAGCTATATTTGATATTCCGAATTCAAAAATGAAGTCCGTTTTAAAAAATTCAAAACATATTAATCACATTAATTAATTTAATAATTAATTCCCGCTGTCAGAGCAAATAGCGTGTTTTTATAAAACAATTAGTATCAAAAGATTGACACTAGTTTAAGTCCAATTTCAAAGTGAAATTAATTCCAACGACCACTATTGGATTTAATGGTAAAAATATTTTCTAATTTCACTTTAAAACCAATTAAAAATATAATCTAATCATATAAATAAATTATATTAAAAAGGGGTTTTGAATTAAAACACAACATTTTACACTATTCATTAAAAATGAACTTTATCGAAAAAATACCAAAAAATTACACAAAGTAAAATTTGATGTCTCGATTCTTAATAAGAGTTTTATTTGGTCCAAAAGAATGTATAAGAGTGATCAAAACTATATTTAATGACAGTTCTCCATTAAAAGGCGATAGGTGAACCTTTAGTGAAAACTAGGGCATATACGCCTAAAATTGAATTCTTTCCGTATTTTAAGCCTTTAGCTTTTATTGGATAAAAATAAAAACATTTAAAAACATATATAATCATATTTTAGTTATTTCTATCCATTCCCGCCAATACAACGACTACATGTTAACTACCATTTAAAATAATATTATTTTATTATTAGAGTGCAACGTAAGATTCCCAAGAAACTCGTTGTTGCGTGTTGGGTACGCCATCGAGCATAGCGTCCCCTTTAAAGTCATATTAATATTTTATTCACAAATATGGATAAATATGAAAATGTCATATTCTTTATTTACCTGGGGTGTTACATCCTTCCCCCCTTTTGGGAATTGCGTCCTCGCAATTTTAAAATTGCGCTTGGAAACATCCTTGAACGTCCCACATCGGAATAAGAGTCGGTAAAACAATCACTTTAAAATAAAGAAAGATAAGCACAGAGGTCACCCGAGTTAACCCATACTAGGATTCTAAGTATGAAAATATGGACATGGAGGAGAAAACATAGGGTCATGTTCCGATGGAGAGTGATAGAAAACATGTTTAGGAGAAAGTTAACAATAAGAAAATCACAAACTTGTGATGGGTTAAATGGTGTTGGGTTCCCCAGTAGGAAAAGTTAATAGACAACATTTTTGTTTTAAGTTACTTTTTATTAAGGAATTTATTCATAAGGAAGCATAATCACTTATCATGTTGACTTTCAACTTTTACTAGATTCCTTAGTCAAACTCATATTTTTTCCAAAAGACGAGTATTTAGGGAGACTTGTTCGCATTAAGAGTACTATAATCAACTTCTAGAGAATCACCTAATCCCCAAAAGATAACTATATACATCCCATGTATTTAGGCTTTAACCAAAACCAAAACCAAAAAGGTTAGTACAAGATCAGATAATCCAGAAAAGGATAACCCCTTATAAAAAGAAAATCTATTCTTAATCTCCAAAATTTGTCCAACAAAACCCAAAGTTCAACGAGGACCATCCGATAAACAATTTGTCCATAAAATTCTTCAAAGTAAACCAATATAAGATTGAAACCCAAATATTTGAAGGATTTAGTCACATAGTCTTCCAAGTTAAATCGTAACATTTATCTCCAAACAACATTAGTCGCTCCTAAAGTCTCACATTGAAAAGTAATTATCCTAATCACATATCCTCCAAAATCAACTTACTCTTAATTCATAAAATCATATAACTAAAAAGAATCAGTCAAACTAACCAGGGACTTCATGTAGTCCAGTGGTAGGCGATAAATACCAGTCGCACTTTGGTTGTGGGTTCGATTCCCGCAGCATTGTCCGACGCGACGGGTTGTCACACGGTCTGCGTGTTTTCCTTTTTCCAAAACTATATAATTCTCAAATCATTACCCAAAAAGGGATAAAATCATCAAAAATAACCATAACATAATTTAACCTCAATTTTATCTCATGCCTTTCACTTCAATCATAACATATGGTAACCCATAATTACCTCAAAAGTAAGGATCATATAAACCCAAATGGTTCTTTATAACTATGTCCACAAAAGAAAAGATAACCATTACTTGAATAAAATTTGCCTATATTAAACATCAGGGTTACACATAATATAAAAAGTCTTCTAATGTAACCCCATCATCAAAAGAGACTTAATACTCTTAATAATTTCACCCTAACTCTTGAAGCCCTTATATGTTGACATCTTACTCATTCAACATTCTTCATGATCCATTATCCATTCCTTTCCAACTTATTCCGAAATACCTCTTTCCTACAAACAAAATCATGAATCATATCCTAAGATTCCAAAATAAGAAAACAATAGTCATGAAATAGTACATACCTTTGATTGGTCATTGTCAGTTTCTTCATCCTCAATCGGAATGGCATTAGGTATTGGTAAATGAATATTGGTACGCTCTTGGTGACCCCATTCACGAAACTTCTTCATAGGACATGTGTTTGCATAATGACCATGCACACCACATTTAAAACATTCAATTGATCCCTCAGAAAGAACTTCTTTCCCTTTCCTCGAGTCAACTGGATGCTTCCTTTTTCCATGGAAGGTTCTTGCTTTATGACCTTCATTTCCACATCTATAGCATATTTCTGTCCCTTTGAAACATTTTCCTAGGTGTTTCTTTCCACATCTTTGACACATAGGTTTTTGAACACACTTACCTTTATGATTATTACCTGTACTTCCATAGGGATTTGTTTCTTGCATATATGATGCCTTAGAGAAATCTCCAAGGTTTAGGTGGTCAATCATGACTCCAGATAGTTGGTTGAGGATAATCAAAAGAGTTCTCATTGCAGCACCCATATCATTCAGTTTCTTGCTCAAAAAACTGTCACAGTTTCCTTCACATCCACTGTTACTTTGGTGCCTGCTAGATCCAGCCATTTAATAAAACCAAAAAGGTCAGTGTGAGTATATCAACAAAACCATCATGTACTAATGAGTAAGATAGACAATAAGATATACTTACTCATTCACTTTATCTAAAACTAAGACTCTTGCTGAAATCCTAACCATTATGGTAATTGTGAATTATGCTTAAAGAATACCCTAACCTCTAAAGTTATCTAAACCGACCTCTGATACCAACTATAAGGCCCCAGCCTTAAATCTTACTTAAACTTGAGTTATTACAAGATTACACATTGAGGATCTTTTCAGGTTTAGAGTTTTAGAGAATTAGATCATGAAACTTGCATTACATTCCACATTTAAACAAGGTGGTTACATAAAAGACAATATTCATTCTTCCCATCAATGGAAACCTATTTAAAATAAAACACGGATTCTTTCTTGACACATCCTTGACACTATCGTCACATCATGTACCTTTCCCTTGACCTGTGAAAAACATTTCAAAAACTTGGGATGAGCATAAAAAGCTCAGTAAGGGTTATAAAAATATGGAAAGGAAACATGAGTTCATATATACATAATAATGAAATCATACTTTACCCATAAAACATAGGCATATCAAATCATGAATAAATCATAGAAAACATAAGACATAAAGGTAAATTGAGGCATTCATAACATTCTTATGTAGGGAGTAACCCTCTTGGTTAAATTTGTAATACCCATCACAGTATATTCCCTAAATCTCTTCGGAGAAACCTTAACGTTTCACTCCTTCGCGTTACCCAATGCATTGGAGAGCTATATCGGGTTCACCTGCCCTTAGTTTATCACGGAACCACCCGTTCTTCATAACAATGCCCAAGAACCATAACATAATCGTATCACATAAACATGAATAAAGGAAACATAGCATTTCCACATTTCAATCACAATATAACATTTTAGGATATTGAAATAATGAATCCATTCAAAAAGAAACCATTTCCAAAACCATTTAAAACATTTAATAAAGAGATTTTTGAATCAAAGTGTCCCATACCACCTTGAAGCTTTTAACATTTTAAACCATTAATATCCATATAAATAAATCCTTAAAACGATTTTGAAAACATGGATATTAATAAGAACAAATAATTAAAACATTTAAAACGATATTTTGGTTAAAGGGGTTTTACCAAAATTAGAGACACTTGAATATAATAATCGAGGAATAACATTTAGTCAGAACTTTATAATATCATGAGAATAAAAGGATTCATGATATAATACTCCAAAGGACAGTATATACACCATATAAGAGTGAATTGGTGCATAACAACAATGAACCCTCAATAGAAATGTCAAATGTGATGAAATCCCTTATAAAGAAGGTATCCTTAAATTAAGGACAAATAAATCTCAGAAATATGTGTGAAAAATATATATACATCCAATATAAGTGGATATTAAGTGTAAAACAATAAAATTTCATTCACACATATTCAATGGATGACATATTCAATGACTACAAATTGAACCCAAAGAAATCGAAATTGGGTTAAAAAGTTCCCTTGAAAGCCTAACGGCATCACATCAAAATGAGTTGATGAGAGATAAAAAGTGTATATCATCACCTGGACATAAAATTTACATCAATAAGGATATGTGAGAACATATCCCAACATAACAATATGTAAATTAAAAGACCCAACAAAAGAAGTCTTTTAAAAAAGAGGAGGGTGAAAGGTCCCCTTACCGACTTGGGTATCTCTCAAAACATACACCCCATGAAAGAAGGACAATAGATCATTGATGTAAATACTCATAAACGAAATTATATTACACAAAGAGTAGAATAATGGGCAGTACATACACCACTCAATGGAATTTGTGGCAAATTTAGCATAAATCTCACGGGAATAAAAGTGAGATGAAAAATCCCTTACGAAAACTCGGCAGCCTAACGGCGCCACATAAAACTTCCGAATATGGATTGATGAGATAAAATAGAGTATCCATCATATTAAAATAGAATTTAAAGCAAGTGGAATATAAAATAAAATCCCCCCAACATTGCAAGGAGGAGTTTAAAAGAAGTGACATAAAGGAGAGTACTTAAAAAGAAAGAGAGAGGTTAGATCTCTTACGAAAGTTCGGCAGCCTAACGGCGCCACTCAAAACTTCCAAAATGGATTGATGAGAGAGAATAGGGTTTCTCATCACATGAACATAAAAATTACAGTAAATGTAATATAAAAGAACATCCCAATCATAAGAAAGATGAGCTTAAAATAAATGACATAAAAGAGTGTACTTAAAAAGAAAGAGAGTTGTAGGATCCCTTACCTCGGGTCCGACTTGACTCGATCGTTCTTTAATCTCCTGAATAATAATCTTGAGTTAATTTCTAATTCATTAATAACCTTTGTCAAGTTCATTATTACTTTTATACCACTTATTACCATGTCATAAACATTATGTAATCATTTAAGTTAATAATATTTGTTTTGCCGATATTTGGTTCTTAAGTCGAAAGTGGACTTCTTACAATTACATGTTGTTCATGTGGCCAAATGTTTATTATATCCAGAATTTTATTCATTATGTAGATATCATATATGTCATATATATCCAGTAAATTCATGAATTTATAACATTACATAATCATTTAGAGGTAAGAAATGAAATGCACTGTTCATGGAGACGGTAAGCCGTACGTACGCATGAACGCTACTTTCATTTCTATTTCGTATTTTATAGAATGGAATAATAATGATATAAAGGTATATTATAATTCCAGTATAATATCATATATAATATCATATTTCCATCCTTTATACATCCCACATATGGTATTTAACGAATCAAATCACTTTGAGGGGGCGGTAGTCCGCACTTCCTTAAATGAAGATATCGCGTATACCCATAATGGAATCCATAAAGGTAAGACAAAAATGAAAAATAAAGAAGCATAAATAAAACATAAAAATATTATATATCATATATAAAAATAGTGACATCATAATGGCCACCTTTGAAGGTGTTAAATGAGTATTGAACAATCATCGTTTCGGGAGGCAGAATTTCACCATCCACGGAAACCGTATGTTCTTTAACCATTTGATGTAGTTGTGTGAGAGTGTAGCTCGAATAAATCTTATAACAACATCCTAGTATATTGAAGATACTGGTGTTGTTACAAAAGAAGTAAATAAAAAGAGTTTATGGGGTTGGAGAAGCAAAATAAAACAAATGAACATGAGAGAGTGAATTACCTTTAAAAGTGTAACTCCTTTTGATTTGAGCCTAAAGGCTTCCTTTGAAAGGATTATTCCCAAAGAGAATCCTCTAGGATGAGTAGAGGAATGTGGAGAGAGTAAATGGGCAGGGGTTGGCCGAGCCAAAGGCTTGAGGAGTGTGTTAAATGAGGTAGAGGTGGGGGCCTTTTATAAGAGGAGAGGAGGGGCACTTTTGGAAAGTAAAGAAATATTACTTTATTTGAAAATGTGTTTCGGTTTCAAAAGGTCCCACATTGATATAATTCGTGGATAAGGTTATAAGGATTCTAAATCCACTCATCCAATAAGTTTTGGACATGTGTAGTTCATAGACTTTACATTATCTTTCCATTTTATTTAAATCGTCAAATAATGATGTCATCGCTGCATCATTATTATGTCATAAATAATTTAATTTATTTAATGTCTAAAAATTATAAATAAAATACTATGATGTAGGAAATATTTTTAGCTTTCCAATTAATATTTATAATAAAAAATATGACTTGTATAACCCCACTTAAAAATTGTTTTAGTAAAACATATCATGTTTGTGTCAATTTTACTTTTACATTAAATAAAATGTTATTTATGTCATTTCCCAACCAAAGTGGATCCATGGGGTCCCCAAGTTGACCCATGGCTTGTCTTGGTCGGCCATGATACAAACAATGAGGGTAAGACATGTGTCAATCTCATCTCATTTTATTAAAACATTATTTTTACCTTAAACTACACTAATTACCACTAATCGCGATTAAAAACTTAATAAGTTACTATTCACCAAAAAATTATTTTAATCTCATTGAACCACATTTTACTTCTTAATTACAACCATGTATGTCGGATTTTTGAAATTCAAAACACAAAGATGGCAAAATTTCATTTAAACGGAAAAATCAGTTTTTATAAGTACCACTTAGTGGTTTCACTATTCATCAAAAATTGAAGTTTTTCAGGAAAATCCAAAAAATTCACCATAAGCTATATTTGATATTCCGAATTCAAAAATGAAGTCCGTTTTAAAAAATTCAAAACATATTAATCACATTAATTAATTTAATAATTAATTCCCGCTGTCAGAGCAAATAACGTGTTTTTATAAAACAATAAGTATCAAAAGATTGACACTAGTTTAAGTCCGATTTCAAAGTGAAATTAATTCCAACGACCACTATTGGATTTAATGGTAAAAATATTTTCTAATTTCACTTTAAAACCAATTAAAAATATAATCTAATCATATAAATAAATTATATTAAAAAGAGGTTTTGAATTAAAACACAACATTTTACACTATTCATTAAAAAATGAACTTTATCGAAAAAATACCAAAAAATTACACAAAGTAAAATTTGATGTCTCGATTCTTAATAAGAGTTTTATTTGGTCCAAAAGAATGTATAAGAGTGATCAAAACTATATTTAATGACAGTTCTCCATTAAAAGGCGATAGGTGAACCTTTAGTGAAAACTAGGGCATATACGCCTAAAATTGAATTCTTTCCGTATTTTAAGCCTTTAGCTTTTATTGGATAAAAGTAAAAACATTTAAAAACATATATAATCATATTTTAGTTATTTCTATCCATTCCCGCCAATACAACGGCTACATGTTAACTACCATTTAAAATAATATTATTTTATTATTAGAGTGCAACGTAAGATTTCCAAGAAACTCGTTGTTGCGTGTTGGGTACGCCATCGAGCATAGCATCCCCTTTAAAGTCATATTAATATTTTATTCACAAATATGGATAAATATGAAAATGTCATATTCTTTATTTACCTGGGGTGTTACATCCTTCCCCCCTTTTGGAAATTGCGTCCTCGCAATTTTAAAATTGCGCTTGGAAACATCCTTGAACGTCCCACATCAGAATAAGAGTCGGTAAAACAATCACTTTAAAATAAAGAAAGATAAGCACAGAGGTCACCCGAGTTAACCCATACTAGGATTCTAAGTATGAAAATATGGACATGGAGGAGAAAACATAGGGTCATGTTCCGATGGAGAGTGATAGAAAACATGTTTAGGAGAAAGTTAACAATAAGAAAATCACAAACTTGTGATGGGTTAAATGGTGTTGGGTTCCCCAGTAGGAAAAGTTAATAGACAACATTTTTGTTTTAAGTTACTTTTTATTGAGGAATTTATTCATAAGGAAGCATAATCACTTATCATGTTGACTTTCAACTTTTACTAGATTCCTTAGTCAAACTCATATTTGTTTTAAATTCCTCATATCAAAATAGACTTATTATGAATTTTTGATATTTTTCTAAAAGGCGGGTTTTTAGAGGAAAAATATTGTTTTCACAAAACTTGTATTTGTATGACTTTATCATTATATAATTATGACCAACAAATTTATAAAACCTTTTATTTAATCTAATATGAATTTCTAGAATAACATTTTTCATTTTAAAATCTTCTTTTAACTTATAAAACCTATGTAAAACACTTTTATAACTAATTTAAATGTTACTTAAATATAAACACCATTTTTGGTCTTTTCATTGAATCAAGTATTTTTCAAGGTAGATTCGGTTTTGGATTGCCTTGTAAGACTCATATACTTTATTTTT
>CAUJRU010001913.1:0-53798 GCA_963277665.1 Viscum album | reverse complement strand
ATATCAAGTAGTGCTATCGAAGATCAGCTAGATGTGAAAGATAAAAGAATTAGAGGCATTAAAAAATATCTACCAGAAAAATTAACATTTTGTGAGGAAAAAGTTAAAAATCTTAAGAGTGACTAGGAATTCATTTTGAGATATATTGAGAATAAAAAAATCAATCAACATAATGTTTATTTATTAGACAATAAAATTTAATGATCAAGATTCAGTACATGCTAGACCTTCTCAAAGATATAAAGAGAAGAGTGTTACTACTAAGGTCTCAGATAATAATTTTACCTCAAAAGGGAATTTTCATTGTAGTAAATAGTTATTAATATTTATTAGGGAAGCATCCATCTTAGTAACACGGAATAATAAAACCCACAATCGAAAATAAAATGCATCTAGTGAATATATTTTATCAAATATTAGTGGATAAGAAGTAAATTATATTTAAATATGGGTTAGTAAAAATTTAGAGAATCCCTACATTCATGAAATGTATATTTTGAAAGATGTACAAAGAATGGTTTCCCAAACCAAACCCAAAATAGTGATAAAACAATTCAGAAACAACATCCACAAAAATTACTTTGTATTGAGTCTATAAGAAAAAATGGATATTTTTTCTATTTTTAGTGTTATTAGAGGTTTTGGAATATGTTTATAGATATTTTCCATAACATGATAACATATACAACCTAGAGAAGTCTTTAAGTAAGGGGAAATTTTTTTGGAATAAATGAAAATCCAACTATATATAATTGATTGAAAATCAAAATTTTATCTTCTAAGAAAAAATTTTTGATTTCCTAGAGAAGTTCTATGATTATTATAATACCGATAAACCCACATATAATTAATTATAGTAAGATATAACCAGCTATAACATTTATGATATTGATAAAAGAGGGCCATAATAGTCTAATAAGTAAGTAACAAAGAAATTTGAGTTTCCCTTTAGGAGAAAATAGGAGAAGACAGAAGTTAATAAGGAAACTCCAAATAAGATACGGATGATGTCTAACCAGTATACGAAACCTAAAATAATGAGGTGCTTCTACAGTGGTAAAATAATAAAAACCATGGACTTATATAAATAATTAATGGAATCTTATTCTACAAGGTTAAAAATTAAAATAAATAAGAGTAAATCAAATATATTCATAATAAGATTATAATGGGGGGGATATATATTATTTAGAAGTTTTGTTTTTTCCCAAGAAATAAAAAGTAAATTGAAATGAAGTTACGTGTAGAAAGTGAAATATGATAGGCCATATACCCAAAAAATTCTCAATCAATATTCATAGTCAAAATGATTTGAAAGTAGACAAAGTAAAACTATTGGTGGTATTTATAAAAAATGAATTATTAAAAAGATGAAGTCTGCACAAAAATATGGAGAAAAATGTTTTTACATATATATTGGTTATATGGAATGATTTGATGTAAAAGGAAAGGAAGTTAGTGCAACCTGAAAAAATATACATGGTTTCATTTCTCATTCATTGCATCCCATTCAAAATAAGAAGAAAGTTGTAGAATAAAATAAGTTAATTCTTATGAAAGGAGAACATATTTGGAAAGACCACCTTATTCCCATACTTTTGTGATTTTAATTTGAAGAGGTAATTAAAGGTGAAGCTATAATAAAGGCATATTTCATGGTGATTATTTTGAGTGGTATTCATTATTAATTTTTATAATGTTTTTGAAATGGAATCATAAATTATTTGAGGATATTAGTGGATGATATTAACTATAATTATAATGTATATAATGTGTTCCTTGAGGGGTGTAAACACGCACAGTCATGGATTCCATAGATTTATTATTTTCCCAAATTATAGAAATTGGAAAACCCCAAAAAATAATCAATTTGAGGTATGATATCCACTCTCAAATCCCTATTATGAGTTGTATTTATTCTAATCATTAAGGGCAATGTCTAACAAAATGGGGATGTAAAATAATTTTCACTTGAATGTATTGATGTGTTTTTTAAGATGACTATTGTTCTATAAAACTTCATAAAAATCTATTTTCTACAGCACCAAAAAGTGAAAGTCTGATTTATGACCACATTTATTATTGATCGTAGGCAACTTTGAAGCTTTTTTTAAATTATCCTTTTTTTCTAAAATGTTTTAGACTATTTAGAATTATATATTTTTTACATTAGAATCATTTTTAATTAATACAATGTTCTTTACTTCTCTAAAAGAAATATAAGATTAGTAGGGGAAAATGGTTCTTGAGGACATGGATTAATATATTCCTACCCACACAGTGAAGGAGAAAATAAAGGGGATAAAAAGTTTTATACCATATATATTTACTATTACAAATGGGGTTCATATGACATTGAGTAAAAAAGAACATCGAGTATTGAAAAAAATCCAAATGTGTATATTTATGTAACCATTGGATAATGGTTTTGTTATTTTTCAATGAGATTGAACGGAGTAAAGTAAATGTGTCATTGGAGAAGATGTGAAATGGATCAATTATTCACCCATTAATTGTGGATTATTATAACCAGGTATTATAGATAAATAAAAATAATAGTCTATGATAACATTGGAAATGTTGACATTAATTCACATATTGGAAAAGAATGAAACTTCTTCTCTTTAAACACTGGGTTCTATAGATTTAAGCAGCATCCTTTACATTAATTGATATTTGAGATAGTTTGTATATAAATTTTAGGTTTAATGGTTTAAAGTAATATATACATCATCTACACTGAGTTGGGAAGATAGTGATGTGTGTAAGATAGTGAATATAAACATAACATCTTGGATAAGTTGTATTTAAATGTTTAAAATAGATTCAAAG
Organism: Viscum album; assembly: GCA_963277665.1. Lineage (NCBI taxonomy): Eukaryota > Viridiplantae > Streptophyta > Magnoliopsida > Santalales > Viscaceae > Viscum > Viscum album. Next base: position 50,966 of record CAUJRU010001913.1, on the reverse strand, counting down.
TATTTAAAGAGATTATAAATTGAATAATAACCCATCCAAAGGATAATGGGTTTTAATGTTCTAATAATACTATATAAATAACATGGATGATGTTTTGAGAAGTTTGGAGAAGTCCTAAAGACAATATAATTCCTTTGGAGGTCATTTAGAAGGGGTTTGTATTTTTTTGTTGAAGCTAGATAAATGGATATGCCTATGTAATGACCCAAAAAAACCATGTTTTATTTTTTTGAAAAGTTTTCTTTCCAATATAACCCGTTAAGTGAACCAACAAACAACTAATAAGGTTACAATAATAAAATGGATGAAAACTCCTTTTATTCAAATAAGTAACATCACGGCTACAACTTCCACTGACCAAACAAGAAGATAAATTAACCCAAAATCCCAACTAAGAACCCGATTACAATAATGGGGAGACTGCTCAAAACTACTAAGAGCCTGAGAATGTGGTAGGGGTTTTGAGCGTCCATCATAATGAACATGAGGATGGCCGAAGCCACTGCAACCGTGCTCAGCACTAAGGGGATCACACGAACCATCTTTGTTTCTCCTTCAGTCACCTGGAGTGAGGAACACCCCGAGACCAGACCCTTTTATAAGTACCCTAATCTGACCATTGAACCCCCAAACGGCTATAATTTGACCGTTGGTTTCCCCCAAGGATCCAATGTTTTATTTTGACCGTTGGTCCCTCCTGTCCTCTAAGTTTTGTTTTTGACCGTTTGAAATAGGATGGCTTACCCCTAGAAGGTTCGGAAAATTAATTATATATTTTGCGTCAAAATGACATCAATGTTAATTTAGTTAATTTATCTCTTGTTTTCCAAAATGAGAATTTTATTTTATGTTTCAAAATAGAAAAAATTAATATTATTGTTTTTCTTCCACTACATATTAATTTGAACAATTAAACTTTTATTTTATAATTATATTAAACTTGATGGATTTTTACATTATGAGTTATATATATTGCATCAAACCTTAAATTAGATATACTATTTCTTTTATAATTTTACCTTTATTAACTATTTTGGAAACTACCTCAAATTATGGTTTCTTCTACTCATGCATTCTGTGGTGATGATAATTATATCAACACACTTTTATGTATGATTAAATATATTTACGTTTAATAATAATCTTTAATTAAGAATATTAAGGTAATTAACTAATAGAGGATACTAAAAAATATATATATACATATATGTATTTTCATGCTAGCATAATTATATTAAGTTACCATACTTTATAAAATTATGTTTTCTTCAACGTAAATTTAAAATTTATTATTTTGAAAATTTGGGTTAAATAGTCTTTTTGTTTTAATAACATTTAGATATTAACATGTAAATTTAAATTTATATAAGTACCAATAAATAAAGGATAAGTTAAATTAAATTATATGTTTTGATAAAGGAAATAGAGGAAAATGAAAATATAATTTATGTTTTAAATAGGGGTTTAATAGTTTAATATATAGGTGTATTAATAACCCTTGACTTAGGATAATGATTGTTTAGTAATAAGGTTATATTGATAATAATGATGATTTTATAATAGGTTTAATAAAACAATAAAATGACTATTTTTTTTAAGATAAAAACGTTGAAATAAAATAATTAAATATAATATGTTAATACATTAAAAAAAATAAGACCGCGTGTTTTTTTTACGCCGCGCGTGTCTGAGTCGTCCGATCATCCCTGGCTTGATCCCAGCCACCCGTTGTTTTCGCGTCTCCCTATCCCCCACAGCTCCTTCTTCTTCGCGTGCGCACCAAACCAGTGGGGTAAGGCTTTGTTCTCTCCGCCTGGGTTGGTCGTGGCCACGTTCTTCCTCCCCCTTTCCACAAAGTCGGCACCTTATATTAAATGCCCAGCCGTGGACACCCTCCTTTCAAGTGGGTCTCTGCCTTCTTCTTTTTTTTAAAAAAAACCGGTTGCACCGAAGCAGGGTGATTTCTTTGCACCGAGCTTCTTGATCTCTCCGACCACCATCTCGGCTTCACTGCTCCGTCATCTCTCCTCCTCCTCATCTAGCTAAGGTAAGGGTCGAACTCTGTCTTTAAACTTTTGTTTTAAACTTCGGTTTTCATATATATAAATTTATACGGGTTATATATACATACGTGTATATCTCCTGTGTATACACCTTCGGTTCCTCTTGCCTCGTTTAAACCTCCCCTCTGAACGAAGGTAAGGGAAATTTTCTGTTTTTCTACTCTTCCCCTATTCGACGCACCCATTTATTTATTTATTTATTTATTGTATATGTTAATATAAATACATATATTTGTATTCAAGGCCGTAAAGAACTTCATTGTAACTGTTTTCACTCTTTCTGTTTTGTGAGTCGAGTGAGGGTAAGGGTTCCTGTCTTGTTGGTTTTAGTTTTGGTGAACCTACATGTTTATATATACTTTATGCATATATGTATATTTATACCCATATATATATATAACGTCATAAGAGCTGTTTACCCCTGTCCTTCCCTCCCTACGTGGAGAATTGAACAAGAGAAAATGGAAGCTCTTGGGTCTCGATTTCAACTACTTATACACCCTTTTTTTATATGTTTATATGTATATACATATATATTTAAATAGGTATATATATATAAGGAAATACATGCGGGTATTTACCTCCTTTTATATATGTACATGACCCTTGTTTTATTTTCACCCTTTGGAAAAGGGAGATTTCATGTAATCTTACGAACATGTAAAATCATGAAAGTATATGAAGTATATTGATATATATATATATATATTCATGTGATTATATCAATGTGTATGTACATCAATGTGAACTTGGTTCCCTTATTTTATAATTTATTATAATATAGCATGATGACCAAAACATTATTTAACCAAAAGATTATTATGATTATTATTTTTAAGAACGATTTCAAGAATGTCTATATATATATAAATATATTTTTTAGGTTTAATTTGAAATCAAAATAATTCATCTCAATTGAAATTTTCAATTACCAACGTTCTTGACAATTCATGCTTTTGTTTGTGAAAATGTGCAGCGTAAAACGTTTTCATGTGTATATGTGTATTTATATATATATATATATGTATACAATATAGATGTACATGTACATCAATGTACATAAGGGATGAGCTGGATTATTTTTGTTTTGGAATTTATCACAATGTGACATGTTGATTAAAAATGTATTTATCCAAAAAGATTATTATTTCGAGAATAATACCAAAATTATTTTTAGATACATGTTTATGTATATGATGGGTAATTTTGTTTTAAAAATAGTTCTTCCAACTAAAATTTCATTTATCAGCAGGTGTGTATAAGTTATGAATGTCCATGTTTAATTTGGGTTTTTTTTATGTTATGGAATGTTAAGTGTTTTAGCATGCATGTCTCAGATTATTTATGGTTGATATGTCTTCAATTTATGACTATATAAGAGAAAATGGGGTTGATTAAGAATATATGAAACCCTATGAATGAATGACCATGTCAAGATATGTGAGGGATGTATAGTACTTAAATGTTTATGGACGGGTGCGCCCGGAATTATACAGCGCTCCAATGCATTGGGTAAAGCAAGAGTCTCATGAGACGTCAAGTGTGACGGTATTGGCGAATAGCCTTGGCTTGTGCTATCAAGTGCGACGGTCTTGGCGAATAGCCTTGGCTTGTGCTATCATGTGTGACGGTCTTGGCGAATAGCCTTGGCTTGTGCTATCAGGTGTGACGGTGTTGGCAGTTAGCCTTGGCTTGTGCTACTATGGGAAACGGGATTGGCGTTTGGCCTTGACCCGTACTAAAGTTATGTTTTAAGGTCATGAAGTGAGGTCTTGACAAAGTCCAGTATTATGCTTTCCCTCTGCATGTAATTATAATTGATTAACTAGGGGTTAGTTCAACTAATAGGATAACCCCTAGTTGAAAACTCCCACGACTATGAGAATGTAATTTTTATGTCAAGAACTGTTTTTCATGTGGTGAACTGATAGATAAACTGTATTGTTTCTCATGAACCATGTTATGAACGTATTCCATGTTTAGTCACAGAATTATTTTTAGAATTTGCGTAGTCTTGTTTGGTTATTATGCATTGTTTATTCTTCTTATGTTTCACTCTCTGATCAAGTTTACTTTAAAACTTATTTCAAGTACGTACTTCTCTGTGGAAGTTTTTTTTTTCAAAATGTTGGTTTCATGAAAAGAAAATGTTTCGTTTTTAGCAAAGTGTTTTATTCTATTTAAAAGGACAACTTTTAGAAAGAGTTTTCTTAAAAACGTTTTTAAAACCCCGTACTGGGCATATTTTCTCACCCTACATTTTTGTTTAAAAATTTTCAGGCATGGTATGTACTGATGAAGTTTATCAGAGCAGTTGGTTTCCCAGAATCCTGAGCCTTGTGATCTTCTGTAGTCATGGGACATGATATATTATTTGTAAATGTTGTAATGAAATGCTAAATATATCATGTCTCATGAGGCACCCTGTGACTGGGGATGCTACAGTTGGTATCAGAGGATGGGTTCAGGAAACTATGGAAAACCAGGTGGTATAAAAGTATTACTTTGTTTAACTAAGTAAAAATGTTATAACTTTCAGATGGCTGATGAAAATGTACCTACCGACCTACTGTCTCTACCCACTGAGGCTCTAGAGAACATTATATCTTTAGCCAGCCGCGATAACTTTCTAAAATATGCCCAAATTCGCATGACGTGTAAGCATCTATATGACGTGTCAAACTCACCTTGGGTGCTTTGTCTTCACCGGGGATTGGGGATGGATTATCTCCTAATGATGATGACCCAATTTCCCTCTTATGCACGTCAGTGAATGTACCACAAAGGACTTTTCTGAGTGTTTACAACTGGTGAGGAATTTGTCACAATGCTTGATAACCCTTTTCAAGAAGCTGTTGCTACCGTAGACCTCCAAGCGGATTACCTGTGCCAAATTTTGCACTACAGCTTCTGGGGCCAGTTAATGGACTTTGGAGCGTTGGAAAATGAGTCCACACGTGTGTCTCTTAGGCAAGAAGTGTACACCGATGTTTCCCAACTCCATACCCCCCATGCTAAACTCAGGAGGCGTTATAAATGTTCCCATGAGTTTAGTCCTGTCTGTTCATCCTGTGTGTGGTTTGAAGAGTTAGGAAGTTTTGCCACTCTTTGTGGCGTACGTCTTGCAAACTCAATCTTTGCCGTGTAAAATTTTTCATATATGAAAGTCTCTTGTTTCCTTTCATGTCTCCACCTTATCAATGTTGTTAAGAGTTTCCCTTCGATGTTTGTTTTCAGATGGATGGTCAAACGAACTTCTCATCCCTACCCGATGAGCTAGTAGAAGTCATCTTGATCAAGGCATGCATGGTGGATTATCCATCATTTCTCCACCTATGAGGTTCCTGCCAGCGTTTGCTCGATCTAGCAAATTGTCCAGAGATCCTTCGTCTATGTCAAGAGGATGATCGCGTCTTTCACCTCATCGCCGCTTCTCAACTCCCCTGCTATAGGTGAAGTGGAATGTACTTTGAGGGCCTGTTCCAGTGTTTTACTCTGGCACAGAACTTTTCTGCCAGAGCGTGTTTCCTCGTGGCTGCCCAGGATGGCCAGCTTAGTGCAGCCTACATGTTCCAAGTCTTGAACTCCAGTCTCCTCAACCGCATCATTACTCTCGACTACCTCGAGCATGATATGGCCAGAAGAGTTATCAGGGAGTTAATCTACTTGGAAGTTTCCGAGATTTGCATCGCATGAGCCTCCCTTTGGAAGCCCGTGTGTAGTACACACGAACAAGAGTTCAAGGAGCACTGTTCGAGATGCATCTGGACTAGGGAAACGGAAGACCTGTGTGCCAACTTCGGTATCCCTTTAACCAAGCCAGATCCACTGTTTCGGTAGTGTTCTACGTATGGGGTTTTCAGTTTTTCTTTTTATGATAGAATTGCGAGGGCGCAATTCTTTGAAGGTGGAAGTAATGTAACGACCCAAGAAAACCATGTAATGTTTTTTTGACAAGTTTGCTTTCCAATATCACCCGTTAAGTGAACCAACAAACAACTAATAAGGTAACAATAATCAAATGGATGAAAACTCATTTTATTCAAAAAAGCAACATCACGGCTACAACTTCCACTGACCAAACAAGAAGATAAATTAACCCAAAATCCCAACTAAGAACCCGATTACAATAATGGGGAGACTGCTTAAAACTACTAAGAGCCCGAGAATGCGGTAGGGGTTTCAAGTGTCCATCATAATGAACATGAGGATGGCTGAAGCCACTGCAACAGTTCTCAGCACCAAGGGGATCACACGAACCATCTATGTTTCTCCTTCAGTCACCTGGAGTGAGGAACACCCCGAGACTAGACCCTTTTATCAGTACCCTAATCTGACCATTGAATCCCAAAACGGCTATAATTCGACCGTTGGTTTCCCCCAAGGATCCAATGTTTTATTATTACCGTTGGTCCCTCCTGTCCTCTAAGTTTTGTTTTTGACCGTTTGAAATAGGATGGCTTACCCTTGGAAGGTTCGGAAAATTAATTATGTATTTTGCGTCAAAATGACATCAATGTTAATTTAGTTAATTTATCTCTTGTTTTCCAAAATGAGAATTTTATTTTATGTTTCAAAATTTCAAAAATTAATATTATTGTTTTTCTTCCACTATACATATTAATTTGAACAATTAAACTTTTATTTTCTAATTATATTAAACTTGATGGATTTTTACTTTATCAGTTATATATATTGCATCAAACCTTAAATTAGATATACTATTTCATTTATAATTTGACCTTTATATACTATTTTGGAAACTACATCAAATTATGGTTTCTTCTACTCATGCGTTTCGTGGTGATGATAATTATATCAACACACTTTTATGTATGATTAAATATAGTTACGTTTAATAATAATCTTTAATTAAGAATATAAAGGTAATTAACTAATAAAGGAAACTAAAATATATATATATATATATACGTATATATATTTCCATGCTAGCAGAATTATATTAAGTTACCATACTTTGTAAAATTAGGTTTTCATCAATGTAAATTGAAAATTTATTATTTTGAAAATTTGGGTTAAATATACTTTTTTTTAATAACATTTAGATATTAACATGTAAATTTAAATTTAGATAAGTAGCAATAAATAAAGGATAAGTTAAATTAAATTATATGTTTTGATAAAGGAAATAGAGGAAAATGAAAATATAATTTATTTTTTAAATAGGGGTTTAATTGTTTAATATATAGGTGTATTAATAACCCTTGACTTAGGATAATGATAGTTTAGTAATAAGGTTATATTAATAATAATAATGATTTTATAATAGGTTTAATAAAACAATAAAATGACTGTTTTTTTAAGATAAAAACGTTGAAATAAAATAATTAAATATAATATGTTAATACGTTAAAAAAAACGAAGACCGCGTGTCTTTTTTACGCCGCGTGTGTCTGAGCAGTCCGATCATCCCTGGCTTGATCCCAGCCACCCGTTGTTTTCGCGTCTCTCTCTCCCCCGCAGCTCTTTCTTCTTCGCGTGCGCACCAAACCAGTGGGGTAATGGTTCGTTCTCTCCACCTAGGTCGGCCGTGGCCACGTTCTTCCTCCCCCTTTCCACAAAGTCGGCACCTTATATTAAATGCCCGGCCGTGGACACCCTCCTTGCAAGTGGGTCTCCACCTTCTTCTTCTTCTTCTTTTAAAAAACCCCGGTTGCACCGAAGCAGGGTGATTTCTTTGCACCGAGCTTCTTGATCTCTCTGACCACCGGCTCGGCTTCGTTGCTCCGTCGTCTCTCCTCCTCCTCCTCGATCTAAGGTAAGGGTCGAACTCTGTCTTTAATGTTTTGTTTTAAACTTCGGTTTTCATATATATAAATGTATACGGTTTATATATACATACGTGTATATCTCCGGTGTATACACCTTCGGTTCCTCTTTCCTCGTTTAAACCTCCCCTCTGAACGAAGGTAAGGGAAATTCTCTGTTGTTCTGCTCTTCCCCTGTTCGACGCACCCATTTATTTATTTATTTATTTATTTTATATGTTAATATAAATACATATATTTGTATTCAAGGCCGTAAAGAACTTCATTGTAACTGTTTTCACTCTTCCTATTTTGTGAGTCGAGCGAGGGTAAGGGTTCCTGTCATGTTGGTTTTAGTTTTGGTGAACCTACATGTTTATATATACTTTATGTATATATGTATATTTATACCCATATATATGGTCATAAGAGCTGTTTACCCCTATCCTTCCCTCCCTACGTGGAGAATTGAACAGGAGCAAATGGAAGCTCTTGGGTCTTGGTTTCAAACACTTATACACCCTTGTTTTATATGTTTATATGTATATATATATATATATTTAAATACGTATATATATATATATATAAGGAAATACATGCGGGTATTTACCTCCTTATATATATTTACATGACCCTTGTTTTATTTTCTCCCTTTGGAAAAGGGAGATTTCATGTAATCTTACGAACATGTAAAATCATGCAAGTATATGAAGTATATTGATATATATATATATATATATATATATATATGCATGTGATTATATCGATGTGTATGTACATCAATGTGAACTTGGTTCCCTTATTTTGTAATTTATTCCAATATAGCCTGATGACCAAAACTTTATTTACCCAAAAGATTATTATGATTATTATTTTTAAGAACGATTTCAAGAATGTCTATATATATATAAATATATTTTTTGAGGTTTAATTTGACATCAAAATAATTCTTCTCAATTGAAAGTTTCAATTACCAACGTTCTTGACAATTCATGCTTTTGTTTGTGAAAATGTGCAGTGTAAAACGTTTTCATGTGTATATGTGTATTTATATATATATATATATACAATATAGATGTACATGTACATAAATGTACATAAGGGATGAGTTGGATTATTATTTTTTTGGAATTTTTCACAATGTGACATGTTTATTAAAAATGTATTTATCAAAAAAGATTATTATTTCGAGAATAAAACCAAAATTATCTTTAGACACATGTTTATGTATATGATGGGTAAGTTTGTTTTAAAAATAGTTCTTCCAACTGAAATTTCATTTATCATCAGGTGTTTATAAGTTATGAATGTCCATGTTTAATTTGGGTTTTTTTTGATGTTATGGAATGTTAAGTGTTTTAGCATGCATGTCTCAAGTTATTTATGGTCGATATGTCTTCAAGTTATGACTATATAAGAGAAAAGGGGGTTGATTAAGAATATATGAAACCCTATGAATGAATGACCATGTCAAGATATGTGAGGGATGTATAGGACTTAAATGTTTATGGACGGGTGCGCCTGGAATTATACGGCGCACTAATGCATTGGGTAAAGCAAGAGCCTCATGAGACGTCAAGTGCGACGGTCTTGGCGAATAGCCTTGTCTTGTGCTCTCAAGTGCAACAGTGTTGGAGAATAGCCTTGGCTTGTGCTATCATGTGCGACGGTCTTGGCGAATAGCCTTGGCTTGTGCTGTCAAGTGCGACGGTCTTGGCGGTTAGCCATGGCTTGTGCTACTATGGGAAATGGGATTGGCGTTTGGCCTTGACCCGTACTAAAGTTATGTTTTAAGGTCATGACGCGAGGTCTTGACAAAGTCCAGTATTATGCTTTCCCTCTGCATGTAATGATAATTGATTAACTAGGGGTTAGTTCAACTAACAGTATCACCCCTAGTTGAAAAATCCCATGACTATGAGAATGTAATATTTATGTCAAGAACTGTTTTTCATGCGGTGAACTGCTAGATAAACTGTATTGTTTCTCATGAACCATGTTACGAATGTATTCCCTGTTTAGTCATAGAATTCTTTTTAGAATTTGCGTAGCCTTGTTTGGTTATTATTCATTGTTTGTTCTTCTTATGTTGCGCTCTCTGATCATGTTTACTTTAAAACTTATTTCAAGTACGTACTTCTCTGTGCAAGTGTTTTTTTTCAAAATGTTGGTTTCATGAAAAGAAAATGTTTCGTTTTTAACAAAGTGTTTTATTCTTTTTAAAAGGACTACTTTGAGAAAGAGTTTTCTTAAAAACATTTTTAAAACCCCTTACTGGGCATATTTTCTCACCCTATGTTTTTGTTTAAAATTTTTGAGGCATGGTATGTACTGATGAAGTTTATCAGAGCAGCTGGTTTCCCAGAATCCTGAGCCTTGCGATCTTTTGTAGTCATGGGACATGATATATTATTTGTAAATGTTGTAATGAAATGCTAAGTATATCATGTCTCATGGGGCACCCTGTGACTGGGGATGCTACATCCTAGATATTATGCATTTTTCAATTAGAACGTATTACTTTTGGTATATCATAACACTTCAGTATTAAGTGTAATAATTTTTGTTCCATATTTTTTAACTTCCTATAAAGCTATAAATTCACAAATTTTTAATATTGTATGTTATTGATACCAATAATATAACATTTCAAAGCTAAATTTATGACTTTTGTAGCCATAATAAGTCTTTTTTAATTGAACTAAATTCATTGTGTACTCAATATATTCATGGGATGCATGAAACATAAGAATTCATCTATGTGATCATTTACTTATAAATTTAATCATTTAGAATCATAATTCATTGATAAATTTTGATATGAAATTCCCTATAATGATTAAGACATTTGTATATTATAAAATCCTGAACCTCTACTTGAATGAAACTAATGATTTTCAAATATTAATTTGATGAATATGGGAATTAATTAGGATAATGATAAAGGTTTTTTCAATTATTTAAACATCAAAAATACCAATATGGGTTTGTGATCCAAGAATGATAAAATTATGATGATTTTATCATCATCCACAAAAAAGGGAAGATCAATGAAAGATGAAAAAATAGCATTTCAATAATTTTTAAATTTTGATGAAATTAATGTTACAATATCCATGAATTGTGCAAACATAATCAATATATCATGATTATTTTAAGATCTACGATACAATATTTGACTTGGAAAATATTGTATGAGATATAAGTGAGTGTGGATCACTATTTGATATTTTTTAATTGAAATTGATAATATTTTAAATTCTATTTTGGTGATCAAAACCTATGTTAAGTATGAAAATATTGGTGTCCTACTATATTTTTTTAATATCTGAAAAAATTCGTGATTCAAAATGAGATTTAGGAAGTTGAGCTGATCTATAAATGAAATAATATATAATTACTAAACATATCTGGTGACTAAAGTGCAGTGAGTGTGATACATGCAATGCCATCTTTTCTTTCATTCCATGCAATACTGATTTTCAATGAAACATGATTTTATTATTATAATTATTTAGGAAATATAGTTATAAAATAGCCATTAATATTTTTAACATGAATATTAATAACTAATTTTTGAATATTATTTATAATGTTTTTATATAAAGAAACCATATTGACAATAAAATACATAATTTTCTATAAAGTCTTTTTAGGTTTTGTAAATACTATTTTTCCAAAAAAAAATTGTTTCATTTTGTGAAAAATAATAAAATTAATATTTTTTCTTTTAGAAATTGAATTTGATAAAATAATTTTATTTTTTTAATTCCCAATTTCAAGATTATCTTGGGATTACTTTTTGGTATTTTTCTGAAATATTTCATTTTTGGATGAATGGTTATAATATGAATTTTAATTGAAAATTGCATTTTCATCTAATTTATGTTTATAGTTAAATTATATTTTTAATCTTTTTTAAATTTTTAATCAGTAAAAGTTTACTTTAGTCAATACAATTTAGGTTATGGGAATAAATTTCAAATTGAAATTTGATATAGAAACATTTTAAACATGTAATCGTTGTCATTTAAAAAACGTTGTCACATCACGTATATGGAAAAAATATTAAATTAATTTATACATATTATGTGATTAGAATATATAAAATGGATTGCATATTTTTAATAAGAATAATTTCTAATTTCTAATAAGGTAAACATTATTTTTTTTACCAAAGTGATTATTTATGGTAATTAAAATTAATTATAATTATTATGGTAAAAACGGTATTTCATAGTGGTTTAACATAAAACATATGGTTTAAAAATGATCCTACTCTTTTCAAAACCAATTTTATGGCCATATTTTTATCATTTACCCTTTTTTCAAAAATGGTTCATTATTCGAGTCACATGAGGATAGGGCGACCTACCAATAGTGTTTTCCTTTTTGGTATTTATAAGAATTCCACTACTCCACTACTCTAAAAGGGAACTCAACCACTCACTTATTCAAAACTATCAATACATTTTTATAATCCAAAACCTAGCTATATCTAACCCAAAATTCAATCCCTTAACCATAAAATCCACACTATGGTCATAAATCCAAACAATGAAGTCTATAGTCACAAACCAAAAGGATACATCCAAAGAAGAGATAATGTTCATCAACTAATTTTTTTGTTTTATTTCTTCCAAAATCCTATTATTTTATTTTTATATAATCATTATTTAGTATCTTAAATATCATAATTATAATTATAATTTTTTTATTTTATGTTTATGACCGAAAAATTCACACACTTCCATCAAATGGGATACACAACCATCGTTCATGTGTACGACGGACTACCCCCTGTGAACTGATGTCATTAGTTCTTCTACTACCACCTTTTAAGGTTTTTAATAATGATGGATTTATAGTTTATATATGATATTTAATAATTTCATTATTTTATTATGATACTATAATTTTTATATAGAACATACCTATACGATTTCCTATTTTGGAATTAAATAACATCATTCATGTGTGCGGTAGACTATCATCCCGCGAAGCAATGTGATTCATTCATACAATAAATGGATTGTTTTAAGGATTGTTTTAATGAAATTATATATATATATATATATATATTAAATAAAAAATATTTTTTAATTATAATATTTAATATAAATTTATTTCCTTTAATTCAACAATAAAATGAAAACAACATTCCAGTGTACGTACAACATGACATCTCCATGAATGATACCTTTAATTTACTACTTATATATTTTATAGATTATTAGAAATAAATATATAAGAAATAAATATATTATATTTATGTTTTAAGATCTTGGTTTCTCCCAAAGGTATTTTCTTGTTTATGTTTCAATTTATTCTCTTTATTTTGGGCTAAATAAATGTTTCCCAAGTTCATGAAAAGACTCCGGGGGTGTTTTGGGAGTTCGAGACACATAACAGGTTGAAAATAGAGTTTCTAGGAATGTTTCCCAGTTTGTGCACGGTTAGGGAAAACTGTATAGATCATCCCAAGTAAATGTATGAATTGAGTGTTTCCTGATAGTAGCTTCTGCATGGTTTACACACAGTTTGGAAAACTTTGCGACTAAACCATGTGGCCCAGAAAGGTTGGAAAATTTATAAAATTACCATTATGGTATTTTAAACCCCAACTCGGGATTTTCCTCCATTCCTCCCCTCTTGACCCTAGTGATGAACCAACACCTTCAAGAGCTCCCATGGATAAATATCCCTAGTTTCTAGGCTGTTTTGGACATTGTTGGATGTTAATTGAAGCTCCAGGTATGTCTAATCCTCTCCTTCCTCCTCTTTTCCAGATTAGGATTTGTATTTTGGGTGATCTCCTTCTAAAGATCTAAAACCCTCTTTTCTGGTGATATTTAGGTTGAGGCTTCAAATGGTTGCTGAATCTGAAACTATGGATTTGATTAAGAGTTCATTCATCATCAGATTTGAGGTAGGTGGTCTACAAGTAATATCTCATAGTTTTTAAGTTGATTTGTGCATATGATCATGTTTTTTTCTTTCCCCTTCTTGTGAATTAGATTCCTCTAGTGGTATTTGGAATAATTATTATCTAAATAATTATTTTAAACCCTCACAATCTCCTTGGAATGTGTTGAGGATGATTGGACCAATTTAGGGCCACCCATGGGGTGTGCCTACCATTCCAAACCTAGAAATTGACAAGGTCAAATTTGGATTTGATGCTTAACAAAATGGATCCCATGTTGTATATGTTAGTATGGTTAATTGGAATGAATATTGAATGTCTATGTTTTTCCTAGGCTTAATAATGTCTTAAGGGGTTGCTTGGAATGCCATAGTAAAGGGTTAATTGGGTTAAATGGGATTGTCCCAACTGGTATATGATTTATGTTGAAATGAAAAATAGGACTAGTATATGTGAATTGACGAGAAATTTAAATTGGAAAGGGCATGTGAATTGAGAACATTTAAATGGTCGCACGAGGTAATTGATAAATATGGAATGAGTTAATACCTAAGTAATATACTTGAAATAATAAATGTTCTAAATGGGTTAAATTATGACCATTGATGAATATTGACTAAGGTATAGGGGTTGTTGAATAAATATAAAGGTTTAAGGAATGACAATGGAAAATTGGATAAATATTTATGAATTTCAATTGGAAAATGTGTTAATGGGTTATGGAATAGTGTTAATTCCCATGTTGTTTGTTATGAATTATGACTAATGATTTATAATGGAATTGGTTATTTTATGGTGTGTTACGATATGGATGTAGTGATTTGATAAATAAGCATGTGAACATGGCTTGGTAGAGTGGGGTATCGACTTGAGGTTTTATGTCCACAGGTCGAGTTAGAATGGGGCTCTAAACTCCACCCCATAAATTCATGTCTTAGGGAAGGGGATGAATTCTTTATCCCCCTAACGATTATATTCCACCTAGACCAAGGCTTGGAGGTGAGGATAATGTGTTGATGTGACATGTGTATTCCTAGTGACATAGGGACTTGATTTACTTCCCCTATACATTGTGATTGATTAACTTAGACCTTGGTGTAGATGATAGTTATTCCAAACCCATGGAACATGTGATCAAAATGGATTAAGAAATGAAGATGGTATAAGAAAAATTGGGATAAATGCTAGGATTTAATTAAGTTAACATTTTATAACTAATGGAAACCAAGTTGTCCATTGTTTACTTACCATTTATTTTGTACTTTCATGAACAATATTTTGGACTGGGTATTTTGTAGACACCATTGGTGGTGGACTACTGAGTTTTGTACTCACACCCTGCTTATACTATCATTGGGTACCCGAGAAGATCTCTTGGTTGCAGGTCAGAACAAGGGCATGGTCCCTACCCTAAGATTTTGAGTTACGCTCATGATGTACATGGAGACGGATCCAGACATAAAGTCGGGACCCATCTGAAGTTTTGGTCATTTGTTTTATTTTGGGTTTCTTTCAATTTCCACTACTAGAATGGCATGACATTGTTGTATTTAATTTGTGTTTGTACCCCGTTTGGGAAACATTTGTATGTGCTTGTTTACTAGTTCTTCATATTATTCTACTATTTTTATTGTGTTTAGTTGTGGATTAATCTAGTAAAGAGGGTATAGTCTCCCCACCTGACTAATTAGACTCTCACTACTAGTTAGAAACCTCTGGAGTACGGGGAGGCGTGTTTGACGTCATGGGACGACTCGAATCAGGGCACCGTCATAATGGTTTCTAGGTCGGGTAAATTATAAATTGGAATCAAAGGGAAGTTATTTTCTCTTTATTAATATAAGGGGATTATAGAGAGGATGTTAGTATGTGTCAGGCCTTGGAAATAATCTCATTCTTGGGAGTAGCTAACCCATGTATGAGGGAAAACCCAAGTCACCCTAGGTAGGGATTGTTGTATTTTATGGGTGATTATAACAGTCGAATGTTATTTCACCCTTGGGTGATGCACATGTTTTGAGATTTGACTGATTTATGATATTTTTTCCATTGCTAGATTGGCATGAGGTTGTGAATTCATCATCATTTTAGGCACCTAAGGAAGTATGTGGTATGCATCATTATAGGTACACACACGGGATGGGTGTGTGGGGCATAGAGAGTAGAATGAATTTTACTTTGATAAATTTGAATAAAATTAAGCATAATAATTGGAATTAAAGTGGGTGAATGAAAAGAATGAAAATGAGTAGTTAAGGAATGTCGTGGATTAATATATGTTATAACCGGGTTAAAATTTTTGGGTATGATAAATTGTAAATATTGAATGGTTTAGAAAAGAGAAATATTTGTGTATTAATGAAAAAATTGGTTAACAATTATGCCTAAAAAATTATAAATGAGATAAAAATGGTGGTTATATCATGTTGTGAAATGTGGAAATGGTTTTACAAGGGTATCTAGTGAAAGATCCTGGATATGTATATTAGTTTACCCATGTTGACCATGAACTATGGTAGGTGTGGTAGAGGGTATTATTCTAAGTGTGAGGATGGAAATTGGGATAGAGTATGAAGAATAGATTATTTAATATTGATAGTGTGAGATCTTCTCCACTTTTAGTTTAATCCAGTTTTTCACTCTTCAAACCATTGAGTGAACGAGAATTTTAAAATGGGAATGATTGAGTTTAAAGGTGGGTATCCTTTGTGTTGTCAGTTTGAACATTGTATGTGTTGGTTGGGGCAGCGAGATTTCCCTAGTTTGAGAAATTGGATTTCTATTGTGAGGACTTTATAATTATGATATGACCAATGTTGTGTGTTTAAGGAAACCTTGGTAGGTTTGTGGTTGTTGGGTTGTGGGTAATTGTTTGGTAATGCGAGTGTGGAAACCCCTGTGGTTCGTGACTGTATGGAGTACATGATAGACACCAAGGATGGTTCATGGGTCTTAGGGACCTTATGAGTAGATACCTTGAGAGTTTCATTTTGAATCCTAGAGAGTATATTTTTCTCGTACTGTCTATGGATGTGTACACCTTTGGTATAGAACCTAGTGTAAATTGTTTTTTCTTGTGCTAGGCATAATGTGCACCATAATGGGGGTGAGTGTTCCATTCACGAGAATTGATTTGATCGTGTTATGAAATGTATAGTTTGGAGAGAGGGCCAATGGTTTTTCTTGGTTGTGACTCTAGTCAAGGGATTTGGTAACATTCAAACTTGAAGGTCTTCTATGAGAGATATTGGATGGGGTTCTAGTTATTTTGGGTGTTAGTCACACATGTGGATGTTTTGGACATTGATAGTGGAAATCAAAATGTTGCATGGTGCATGTTTAGCCTAAAAGGATAATTGGGAAGATTGATGGCTGGTGGTGAAACTCAAGTTGTGGTTATGTGTTAATAGTTCGAAAAAAAAATAAAGGGTGACCTCGAAGAAGGTTAGGCCACTGGTGTATGTACTTGTAATGTGAGCATGGGAGATTTTCTAGAGGTGGTGTTTATGCATACTGAGTACCACTATGTTCATTAAAAAGTATATTGGTGCCACAATACATTAGTAAGGGAACCCTAGTGATTTTGATAACATGTAGGGGTTTTTTAATGGGTTGTATCATAAGGATTCATCACTCACCTGTTTGGATGATGATTAACGGTGGACTTGAAGTTGTTTTCAAGTAGAAAATACAAGGGTAGTGGAATTTTGGTTATATAATTTCGCTCGATGGTGGCACCTGAGGCGAGGGTGGTCACGTGGATGAAGTTGTTTTTATGGATGGTTTGGTTTTTGGGTGAGACGCAGTGGCCGCCTCGAGGATGATGAGGCTAACTAACCAATATACAAGGTTAGGTATGTAAGTAGGAAATGGGCTATACCCAAGTTAAGGTTGATTTGTTAGTGACAGTTGGTTTGATTGGTGTGGTAGACTAGAGTGCATTGGTTTTTAGCCAGTAGGGATGCATCAGAAATAATAGAGTGGTGTGGTGAAAGTAGTTCCATATAAAACGTTGGTTCACGGCTTCTTGGTGGTTTGGTTTTGGAGCGATGGTTGAAATTGGTTGAGAATCGCACCTGAGTGGTGGTGGTTAAGTGTTGATGAGATGTATTCGATAGGGAATCTTGAAATCCTTGTCCATTCATGGTGTCCCAAAGTTCGATATCATAAATGGATAAGTTGGTGGTGTTGTTCTTCGAAAACTTCTTAGCGTACCATAGCTAGTGACAATCCAGCCCAATATCTTGATATTGTTCCAGGTACATTGAGAAGAACTAGCTTTATGCTAAGATACATGAAGGAGATTGGTTAGGCTAGGGATATAATAGATTTGACACTCATGGATAAACTATGCATGGAACATGATGATGGTATGTACACCCTCTATGGATTGGGGTGAGGTCCTCAGGATGAACCGAATATCGACAAATGTCATTGGTTCCGTTCACGGAAGCTGGGAACAGGCACTAGGTGATATTCAATTTCCTATTTTTTGAAAAACTAGATGTCCATGTTTATGTTTGGTGTTTAATTTGAGATCAGGGTATAAGATAAAATTATTTATCTCTTTGGTCAGAAATCTGATTTCAGGCACTCGGTGACATTCACTTTCTTATTTTAATAAAATGTGACGTTATTTATCTCTTTGGCCAGAAATCTGATTTCTCCCAATATCATGTTTTGTAACATGGTTTTCATAAATTTTCTATAATTATTCTTAAGAGTAATTTATAACCAATTTTTACCTTTTTTAAAAAAATACAAGGAATATTCTTGAGGTCTTCAAATCAAGAATATTTTGACTTCTACCAACAATATGAAAGGAATATTTGTTTTAATGTGTATGACATGAATAAAATTCTCAGCCACCGTGAACAATAATTGATTCAAAGATTCCATTATATGTTCTAAAGGATATTTCCATATAAAATATTTTAAAAAATCAATATTATTTTATATGGTTTAAAACTTATTTTCAATGAAACGAATTTTGAAAGTTATTTATTATTTAGAATAAATTTTTCAACATCGAAAGGATATTTTACTCATTAAATTGTTTTAAATGATATTTCAAAAAAATCAATATAATTTGACATCTATTGTAGTTAATGATTCTTTACTATGGATAATATTAGAGAATATGATTCATATTCTTTCTTGAATGGTTTATATTTGAATGGAATAATGTTTATGAAACATGTTTCTCTTCCATGGGGTATACCATGATAAAACCCTTATGTAACCCGCATCATCAACAGGTTATTCTTCTATAAAAAAATTATGAAAACTATTTCCATTCCATAATTTATTATATAAGGACATGTTTATGATACCCATTTTATTTTTTAGGTTATGATATGA
Source organism: Viscum album (assembly GCA_963277665.1). NCBI lineage: Eukaryota > Viridiplantae > Streptophyta > Magnoliopsida > Santalales > Viscaceae > Viscum > Viscum album. The sequence continues at coordinate 31,848 of CAUJRU010001913.1, read as the reverse complement.
TTATTTTTTATAATTTCATGGCACATGTATTTATGATTTAATTATGTGGTGAATGGGACCTATATCTAGCTCAAATGCATTAGGTAATGATTTATATCTCAGGAGATAGAAATGGATGGAACATATAGTTAACTTGGTTCAGTAAAATACTTTTTCGGCAAAGGTGGACTTTGGAGTTAACCTTGAATACTAATATGGTTTGGGCAGTGATCCAATTTTACTAATATGGCCTTGGAATTGAACCTTGACTAATATTTAAATCATTTTATATGGGTATATGTCTTCCACAATTCCAGATTTGATTCCTATGTTATGATTTTATAGCTTATTCTATTGAGTCCCTTGTGATGCTTATTTTATGATCTCCCAATATTTTATCCATGACTCTTGATCATGATTTGTGATATGTACTTTATGATCTTATAATGATATGATCAAGTTCTTATACCATTATCTCAATATTATCCTCATATATATCCCTTGTTTACCCTTTTCTAGAATATGATATTACCCTTTATTAGGATTTGGTTACACATGTTGTAAATATTTTTATTATGTATGATCTTTCTAAGAAGGTTTCTAGTCATTGAGAACCTGGTGGGAGATAATTTAGCTCACTTATGGACCAATGTTTAGGTTCCCATGTTTCCAAAGGTTCTAAACTAATATGGTCTTTGGGAATGTGTCTATATAACATGTTAAATGTTCCAAAAATATAATACAATGTCTCTGTATGAGAACCCTAGTTTACTATAGCTGGAATTACAGTGAAATTTCAGTTATCCTTTGGAAACTAGGATGAGAAAACCGTAGTAATATCCCTAAGGACATGTCCAAAGATAAGTCTAAGGATGTTTCAATGTATAAGAAAAGATACTAGAATTTTCTTAGAGGTTACAATGAGTAATTTCTTATAAATACATTTATGTAAGAATAATAAAAGTGTATGTGGATCTAGAATAGATGTACCTAGGGGAAACAACCCTAAAAACACTCTATTTCGCTAACTAAATTGGGAATTGGTGCATGATGGCGGGCCTTACAGCACACCTTGTTTACACTCATAGGGGGTATGCTTTGAGAATTAAAAAACTCTTTATAAACCATCATGAAGGATTTAAATAGATTTTGGCTACGAATAACCATGGATAAATTTAAGGTGTCAAAAAAATCCATCCTATAAGAGTATTTTTTATGATTATGTAGTTTTTCACTATGGTTATTGTTTCTTACTCTATGATTTTTGGTCATAGTCAATGGATAGAACTCGAAGGAACTGCATCAATGCTATGTGTGATGGGAAATGAAATGATTATCCTTTAGAGAATCTAAATGTTATGTTATCTTGGATGAAAAACCTTATTCTATGCTTATAGATCTTTCTCAAGATATGAATCATACTGAACATTCAATTGATAAAAGGATGGAAAAACATTGTATAGAATTTTTCTTGAGGAAACATCCACACTATTTTAATTGATCTTATAAGGATCTTATTGATGAACAATGGATTAGTAACACTAAATATATATTTTCCATTCTCCCCAATTAGGAACACAAAAAATCCATTTTTTATTGTTTATCGTTTAGAATGAGAACCAGACCAATGGGGAACTCTATTCAATAATATGGGAAAACAAGATGAAATTGAATCCATGGGTTGGAACGAGTTCAATAACTTATTTTTTCATAATCAATTTCCTCATGTTTTTTTATGAACAAGTAGAAGGATTTCCTTGAGTTAAATGAAAGGGATGACGAATTCATTAGTACCTAAGTGGATACTTTTACAAGACTTATGAGGTATGGTTATGGCATTATCATCAGAGTTCAATGTAAGGTTTATAGATTCTATAGTGTCGTAAAACCAAAAATATGAAGGGAATTATCCATAAGAGACTTTAGTAGATATGATTATATTTTGTGTTGTGATATCAAGGTGGAAATGGATGTTGAAAATACATATCAATCTCATTGTTTAGAGAAGGAAAATAAGATGGAGTTAAAAAGAAAATCTAAAAAACAAGGACATAAGAAGGTGACATTTCATTTATGCTTTATGTGTAGGAACATCCTTGGATGAAATTAACTTAAGGGGTCTAATAAATGTTTTTATTTTAGAAATGAAGGCTATCTGGTAATACATTGCCAAATTTATGGGACAAAGTTAGCCAACAATGTGAATAGAGAGAAATCTACACAGAATGACCCTCCTCCAATTTATTGGTTCAAGTGTAAGGATAATGTGCATTATGCTAACTATTTCCCAAACATGATGGTTAATGACAATGATTGATGACAGAAACCTCTTAAACATATGGAAAAGTGAAAATCTCACATCATCAATATTTTTGATGAGGGGTGAGAAGAAATAATGGTGAAAAGATATATTTACAAACTACTCTAGAACTACTAATATCTTATTTGATTCTTGATCAACCCACTATTTCATATCTATATAATTTTATATAAGGGTATGATGAATACATATCAAGTCTATAATTTCTCTCCAGTTGACGTTTATGGGAAGGTGATTCTTAATAATCTTTTCATTATTACTTTGGATTAATTTGAGGTTATTTTAGGCTTGTATGGGATTTATCTAAATAAATTCCACATGAATTTTTTTTATCCATTAATGTAAGCCTCCCAGTTAAAGGTGGATTGTAACAACCCGATATTTTATGAGAATTATTATTTTTAATTTCATTGATGTATTGTGTTGTACGCTACACCAAAATTAGCTTGTACTATATGCAACACTGTATTATCTTGCAGTATACGCAACACTATTCTTGGCTCGTGTTACACATAATTTCAAGTTTGTTTTGTAGAAAATTATTCTACGCAACATTAAGTATATTTTTTTTAATTTATAAATAAAATAAGTTTTGATTATGTTATACGAAACAACAAAGGCATCTTTCACTACAGGCAACCTTGACTTGGCTTGCATTACACACAATCATGACCTTCCTCGATAGCGTGTGTAGTACGCAATACCGGGTTTCACTAAACAACGATATATTGTTATAATATTATTATGGACTAGTTGTTATGAATATTATTAACTATATTTTGAATTTTATGACATTATTATTCATCTTACATATTTTCTAGAACATGGTATGAGAACAAAATAAATTTTTCGGGTAAAATAAGTGTTTTTCAAAAAATGCAGTTTTCCCGCCTTTTGATGGCGCACCCACTTTAACTCAAGTTTTTGACATGTTTATAAGTTAAATTGGACAAAATAAAATTCTTCCTTGTAATCAGGATATAAAAATTTAATTTGGATAAATTTTTCATATTATTCTGATAACTTTCAAATTTTAATGAATAGTAAAAACACGCTATATTTTAATTAAAAACAAATTTTTTCATCGCAATAATTTATAAGGATAGATTATATTTTTAATTGGTTTTAAAGTTTAATTAGAATATATTTTTACCATTTAATCCAATGTTGGTCATTGGAATTAATTTAACTCTGAATTTGGACATAAACAAGTGTCGATCTTTTGATAGTTATTGTTTCTTAAAAACATGCTATTTGTTTTGATAACGGGAATTAATTTTAAAATTAATTAATTCCACTTATATGTTTTGAATTTTGAAAATTAGGATTCATTTTTTAATTTGGAATATCAAATATATCTTAGGCTGATTTTTTGATTTTTTCTGAAAAGCTTCAATTTTTGATGAATAGTGAAACCACTTAGTGGTAGTTAAAAAACTGATTCTTTCATTTAAATGAAATTTCACCACTTCGGTGAATTGAGTTTCAAAAATCCGACATACATGGTTGTAATCAAGAAGTAAAATTTGGTTCAATATGATGAAAATATTTTTTGGTGAATAGTAACTTTTGACTTTTATTTACTACGGTTAAAGGTAAACAGGGTAATTTAAGGTTAAAAAAATATTATAATAATTCTAAATTACCTTAACACTTGTCCTAACCTTATTTAATGAGTAGTGGCCGACCATGGGAATCCTTGGGCCGATTTTGGGACCACATTGAGCCACTTGGTAGTGATAATGACAATTTGGATTAATTAATTTAATGTAGAGGCAAAATTGACATTAACAAAAATCTTTTAGTAATTAATTTTTATAAGGGGTTATATAAATTATATAGTTGACTATAAATATTAATTATAAAGCTAAAAACATTTCCTACATAATGGTATTTTATTTTCAATTGTTAGACATTAAATAATTTAATTTATTTATGACACAATGATGATGCAGTAAATACCTTATTAATGAAATATTAACATAATTGATGTTATAAATACCAAAATAAATGTAATTTGAGACTTTTTATTAATTGAACTAATTTTATAGGTTAATATGACATGTTAGTATTGATTAAATTAATGTTTTTAGAACTAATCATGTTGTTATGATTTTCAAAAAAATTAATTACCAAATAGTGGAAAAATTGACATAAAATAGTTTATAAAACAAATATTATATTATTAATTGTTATTATATTCCTAAAAATATATTTTTCGAAACAATGTATTAGATAAGGTTATATATATTAATAATTAACCACTTGGGGTTCTTTTTTCTTGTTATAGTAAGTTTACTATCCATATAGTGTAAGAAAACAAGAAGACACGGTAAAAGTTAAATTATTTAACTTAGAGTTAAATCTAAATGATAAGGTTAAAATAGTAACCTAAACTTGTCTAAAACCTATTGTTTGAGATTATTCCGACTCATCCCCACTTTAGCTTCGAAATAAATCAATTTGAAGCTATTATAAACCGAATATGACTTTATTATAAAATAATATTTTAAGTTTTTCCAAAGGTGCCCCTTTTTCCCTTATAAAAGGACACCCCTTCCCTCTTCTCTTCACACACTTTTGAGCATTGAAGCTCGGCCAACCCCTGCCAATTACTCTTCTCAAAATCTCTTGTTATATCATAGAAGTTTAAAGGAGGTGCGTCGAGGAAGAGGTAATCTCTTCCACCAACTCTTTCAAATTTATTTCTTCTTCTACTTCCTATTATTTAGTTGTTTCATTGTAAATTAATAACATCAGTATTACTTATATACTTATATGTTATTATAGATTTTAAAAAATACTATTTCACCTTCTATCCATCCAATGGAAAATGAAATCACCACGCGTGCGTACGTACAGAATACCGTCTCCACGCTGTGGTGTAATCTGTTTTCCACGACCACCATACTTGGATGGGTATAATTGTGTAAATAATAACTATATATGATTATTGTAACATCATAATTATTATAAGATATTATATCATCCACTAAAATTCCATTCAATAAATATGGGAACGATATAATCGCTCGTGTGTACGTACGGATTACCGTTTCCACGACGCGATGTGATTCATTTTCCATGTTAACAATTCAAGAATGATTATTAAGTATATATAATAATTAATAATGAAATATATGACATATTAATGATATTGGATTTATGTATATGTTATTTACTTAGATCTATTAAATTTAATAAGTAAACGAAAACATCTTTCATGCGTACGTATGATCTACCGTCTCCATGAACGGTGTATTTCTTTCCATTTATCGATCTATTATTTATATATATGTATATTCTGAATATATATTTTATATAAATCATGTTTTATATTTTGTAACTAAGTAATCATGAACTAAGTAATCATGATCTAAGTAATCATATGAATAATTACAAGTCAAAACATGGATGATAAATAAAACGATTTTACCCAAAACACTGCTTTAACATGGAATTGACAAATGAACAGATAATATAAAGTCATAAGTGAATCATATATGATATCATAAATATTATTATGGTTCTGTTACAAGTTAATAATATGTTTAAACCCACTATATAGGAGTCTCTGACACATATTGAAGAAATTGGACAAAAGGTCAGGGATATTTTTTTCAATCTCATTTTTATCCGAGATTGCTTATACGTAAGTATTTACTGGGGTTATATTTTTAATCCATGTCCATAAAAATGTTTTTTTATAAATTGTTTTCTTCCATGTATGTTTAAAGTCATGTTTACCCCTCTTTGACTTTTACATTGTGTTATGGAAAGAATCTTTCTTTTGTTTACCATATGAGGAACTTTTTGACTTTTCCGACAAAAGTACGAGGAGAATGTTTTTTTAACTTATACGGCATGAACAGATTTTAACGGTTTCATATCTCCTAATTTTAAAAAAGCTTCCTCTAAAAGTTTTCATAGTTATTTTCAATAAAATCCTTTCCTCTTAAAATTGTGTATAATTTTTCGAAAAGAAAATGATTTTTAAGGAGAAAGGATATTTTCCTCAAGAATTCATTTCAAGTGTTTTATTAAAACTATTTTCCATCTAAGATGAAATTATTTAGCATGTTTATGTTTCCATTATAGTGTCTCTATTATTTACATGGTTTTATTCTTATTATTATTAAATGGTATCCATTTTTTATATAGATTACTTTATGATTGGATGATGATTATGAAACCCATTTTATTCTTTGGGTTATGATGAATGATTTATGTTTTTTTGTGGCACAAGTAAGAATGATTTCAACATGATATGGGTGGGACCTATATCTCCCTACAATTCATTGGGTAAAGATTTATATCTCAGGGGATAGACATGGCTGGAATGGTAAGTTAATATGGTTCAGTGATACAGGATTGGAACGAGGAGTAAACTCGATTCAGAAAGAGACTTTGTCCACTAAGATGGTCTTGGCAGCAATGCCTTGGCTAATATGGAAATCATATCATGTGCTTAATGGTTTCCCACAATTACATGTTTTATTACCATGCTATTTTATGATGATTGATGTTCCATTATGATCTATGCCTTACGTACTTCCATGTTTTATGTCATTTCTCAAGATTCTGATGTTTAAACATTATGTTCATGTTTTTAAGTTCAAATGTATATGGTTTTTTTATTTTCTCCATGCTTACCCTTATTGAGAATTTGAGCTCACCATTTTTATGTTTTCTTTTACCTAGGATATAAATAAAGGTTTTAGGTAAGAAAACAAAAGGGCAAGATATTTATGGGAGATGTTGAAGATCTTTCATCATGATTAGAAGATTATGTTCCGAGTTTCAAAAGACACTAAACTATTACGGTCCTTGTGTGTTGGTTTTTGTTATGTATTAAGTATTTCGAAAAAGTAATGCAATTTCCATGTACATCAAGCATTGGTTATCTACATGGATTATGACTTATAATTGTGGAATTGATGAAGTGATAAACAACGAAATAATTAACACTCCACCGTTGTGTGAGGAATTTGAAATTTTTTGTGAATTAATTAAAAACATGATTAAAATGTGTCAAAGTGATAATAAAACTCATATAAAAATAGAATAATAAGAATAATAAGAACTTTTATTAAGAAATTAATGTGATCTGAATAACTTTCATGAGAAACAAAGAAGCATTTGATTACAAAATGAGATCCTAAAATAAAAATTTAAATATTTAAACATCTCTAATACTTCCTTAAAAAATTAAATGTAAATTATTTGGTCACATGGTCAATAATATTTCATTAAATATCATACTTATTAATTAGTATAGTTGGAAGGTGGGTGAGAAAAAAATAGAAAGTGTTGTTTTCAACATTGACTGGAAAAATTAGATCACGATTATTTCCCTTTTTGGACTTGAAAATGTAACATTATTGATGAATGAATTTTTTGTGGGACTAGAATTGAAATATGTGCACCCATTTTTTATATAACTTATTTTGAAATTTTATACCAATTGGAGATTTGATTCAGAATTTATTATTAAATTTCTCAGCTGAATTTATCAGCCTTCAAACATGGCATGTAAATTAACCCTAATCTTGGGCTCCCTATATCTCCTTGAAAACACTAATATTAACTCTGTCCAATGTCGAATAAAATGTTCCACATAATTTTCAATATCTTTGGTCAAAATTTTATATTTATTGGGTATGAATTATGGGATCCACATTAATTTTATGGGCCTAAGGCCCATTATGTTTTCATAAAAAAAATTCCATCATTATCTAACAAATTTCATCATAACTAGTGATTAATCCATGGATCCCAAATGTCAAAATTTTACTCTCAAATAGATCAATAATATAACAAAATATCAAATGAAAATAATGAAAATAATTTAACCCATAAGATGGTGATTGATTGGGCCCAAATTGACACACTCTAAACATGAATTGCTCATGTGATGTCAAATGAAGTAAAATTTATAAAATAAAGTAAAATTGGTGTTTATTGACATTTAATACCATTAATATTAAATTATAAACAATGATAATTAACCTCTTTAAGGGGATAATTAAACCCCTCAACTTTAGTTTTTCTATTCTAGAGAAAAAAGTCTCTTAAAAAATGAAATTGAATTATGTTTTTAAAAAATATTTTTACATACAATGCTTAGCAGAAGACATCATGGCAATAAATAATGAAACATATCAAAATCATTTAACACTAGATAGTTTCAAAATCATATAATAATACAAATACCATTCCTTTGTTCAGATGAATCACATATTATCATCCAATTTAAATTAAGTATGATGATGTATTGTGAATCACAAAGTACATGGGTCGCATTTTCTTATTTGAGGGGAAATATAAATGGCAGTGCTAGGTTTTAATCCCATTCCACATTAAGGTAAGTATAAAATTCCATTCATATTTATGTTTTCATCATGCCTTTTTTGTTTCTGTTTTTCTCCACAATAGATATGAAAGAACCAACTCTAGGTAAGAAAACTATGGAGTCTTGACCATTAAGTGACGAAAACCACTCATTTTTTCAATTTCATACTCTATAATAGAGATGAGATAACAAAATTCGGGAAAGACAACTATGGAATCAAGATTACCATGTTTTAGACTCCATGCATTTTGAAAAAACATTGTTCTATTTTATCACCAATTTTTCATTCTTTTTTGGTATACTAAAATAAAACTCGAAGTGACCGCAAACCATAATCTTTGATGAAAGGGACCCAAGAACCCAAACATAAACCCAAAATAAAATAGAAATTCATTGTGTAATTATAATTAAAATTCTGAAAATGGTATCGGTGAAAGTTACATTGTATAATCATAAATTACAAAAACTATGCTCATGAACTTGAAAATGAATTAAAATCATAATCAGGGAATTAAAAATCATTTTACATACAGTTTTCCTGTTTCAAATTTTAAATTTATGCATTAAATAATAGTGAATTGAATTTTTTTCATTGAATTGACTTTTCTTTCATAAAATTAAATTTGATTTAAAAAAAAGAATCTCATATTTTCACTCCCCTGAACATATTTAGAAACTTCTCTCAGTGTTGAATGAGAATATAAGAGAGAGTTCTTAATTGAGAATAAAGAGGGGAAGAATGTTATTTGAAATAAATTCATGGAAAAAATCACCTGGTAAAAAATTGAAGACCCATTAATAAGATTTTGAACACTTCAACTTCATGTCATATGTAGAATACTTAGAGATGATTAACGGTCATGGTTGAATTTTGGAAATCATGTTTTTCATTTTAAAACACTAAACAACTTCCACGATTAAATCTCAAAGTCAAGAAACATAAGATCTCATTGGGAACCCTAAGGAGGTTCACTTAATAAAATAAACAAAACTCAAAAAATAAAATAAAATAAATTTAGAAAATGATGAAGTTGGGTTAGCTCACAAAAATTATTAAGTTAATGTCTTTAGGCCGACATGGACCCCCCAACATACCCAATAACAACTTTTAACATTATAAACACTATATTTTTTACTACTTATATAGGCTTGAGATTGAATCTCCCTTGAATTTTTCAAGAAGGTATTAAAAATGATTCAATAAAATTAACATAGGTCTTTATGAATGAGCTAATCCCATGAATATCGAAATGGTTCCATCCAATTTCTTTCATAATATTTCCTAACGCACCAAGGGTAATTTTTTCTTTATGATCTTCAAGAGAGGATGAAATGATGAAAAAGTGTTTTTGATTATTAGAATAATTGAATACTTGACAGAGGATTTGTAGTCGTTGAATTCAAGATTGGGTTTGAATAAAACTTTAAAAATATTTGGGACTTATAATTTAACTCTGTTTCATTTTCAGAATTTCTCCTCATAATTGGTTCCTTTTTTATAAAAGTTTCAACTATTAAATTTTCTAGATGAGTGTCATGAATGGGTATGGGATCCAAATTTTTGATTTCCCTTGAGGTTCCATTTAGTGTTGATCATAAAAAATCACTATTGGATCCATCAAAATGATATTCAAGCCATTGATGCAATATTCCCTCATATTATCATGGAAAATAAATTTCATCATGATTTGGGCACAATTCAATAGTTCCCTCTGGTTCATTAGGCCAACTTTCTATATTCCCTAATTAATTCACTTCATTTTACAGATCTAATTTCTCAGATTCTAAATTTGGTCCATCAGTATTTTCTTATGATTTTGTTTCCTCTAATGGGTTTAGAATCAATTGTTCAGTTTTTTTCATTATATTTAACACTCTTTGAAATAGTTACATCTTGGATTTTTTATGAGAGGTTTATGTGTAACCAAGTTCATCTATCAATGTTGAGTAATGGGAAACCTGAGTTGGTATGGGTTCTGTAACTATTTCGATAATTTTTATTTCTAATCTCAATGCGATAAACATTAGAATTAATTTTATCCAATTATTCACCCAATTGTTCAAGTTTTTTTGGGATTAGGCTAAATAAGAGTTTGGACAACATGGACTCTCTTAAGATTGATCTCGTAAAGAATCCTTGAGTGGGATGAAATTTTATCTATTTAAAAGTAATCTTCCTAATGATTGTACATATCATAGGGTGTGGTGTAATCATTTGAGGTTTGATTAATGAAATTACCAGAGTTAGGGGATTCCCAAAATTGATTTTTCATTTGATTCAACCCTGGTGATTAGCCACTAAATGAGGCTAATATTCATTGTTAATATATATAATATTCTTGTTCTTTATTATTCATAAACACCATTTTAGTGCATTTTACATTTTGAACATCATTTCACATTATGATTGTAATTCTTTCTTAAAATGCACTATTATGTGGTACATTTTTTAAAATCATTTAAAGTAACCAATGATTCATCTGATTTTAAGGAATGTAATTATCCATATTTCAATTTTATATTTTTGTAAATTTATCTAAAATTCAATATGAACATGTTTTATTCAGAGATCAATGGATAATTCATGGAATAAGATGGGGATATTTTGTGATGAAAGGAAACAATTCTAGAGAAGTCATATTGGACACCAGCCTACTGATGAGACTTTAGGGCCCAGAATACAATCCCAATTAATCCCCAATTTTTTGGGATTTTAGAATACATGTATAGGAACAAATCACTATTCATTATCCAATGCTAATTCGTCTTCCATGGTGTCCATTTAGGCATCCCAAGTTAGAAATAAACTCTTGGTCCAGATTCTGCGGCCTAGAAGAGTAGTCCAGTAATATATTAATATCTCTGAATACACAACTCCGAATGGGCCCAAATTTTATTGGAGGGTAGGATACATCCAGGGATCCATTTTATTCTGCTATGGCCCACTCTGATTCAGCGATACATAAGGAATTACAAGCGCGTCTGTTCGGTGGAAGCAAGCTGGATGCCACCTCAGGTCAAGGGTGGAAAAAGTCTCCTCTCCCTTTATTTCCACAACACTAGGCCTACCATACTCAAGTGGGATCTTTTGTACTGTTGTAGGATCAACCCAAGGCTCTCAAAATTCTTATTTAAGGCAGTTGTGGTGAAGGAGTTTTTGTATCCTTGATGTTTTGTTCAATTGTAATGTTATGTTGTGATTTTGTTGCCTCAAGTTTGTCTTTCACTTGTAAGTTGTTCAATTCACTTTAGTTTCTTAATAAAAGTTCATATTATAATCCTATTCTGTTGTTATTAATATTACTTTGATACTGTTGGTTCAAGGTTTGAATTAATTCACCCCAAACCTTATGAATTATCACACAACGATGGAGTGATCATTATTTCATTGTTTCTTTTTTACTTCTCCATTTCCTCCCTCATTAGCCTACTTTCCGCTTCCATTGAAACCATTGCATCAATGGAGGGATATACCACTTATGGGTTGAACCAAGGGATTATCAAGGGTCTGTATTAGATGTTATTTATCACCCCATTAATGTATAATCACTTCTTTAATTGATATTTTTATTTCATGATTTTTAAACTCCATCATCCTTGTTGAATTTAAGGCCACACACTTCATGTGCTAATACGAAACTTTACCTAGAAGTGATCATAACTTTGATCCTTCAAGTATATAGGTGATTAGTATTAAAGGGTGTATGCATTAAACTAGTAAGTGATGATGTTGTTTTATCTTCTTAAATGAACCCATCTCAAATTTAAGAAATTGAAATCATTGAAAAGGAAATACGTCCAATCCACCCCTTGTAATAACCTAGGATCAACCCTTCTCATAATTTTAATTCACTTAATACTTTTAGTTTTAACTTAAACCCATATAAAATCAACCCATACTTGGCCACTTAATAGCTAAAAACAGTTCATATAATGTATGTTTCCATAGGTTACTTCTTAGGTCTCTGAGGATTCGACAACCCAAGCTAAACTACAAGGATCGTTCTACCTTCATCTCTCGTGTAAATTTGAGCGTGAATCAAATTTTGGTGCCATTGCCGGGGACCCAAGTAAGTCATATAAACACCCATTCTATTCTCCCTCATTTCTTCTTTTCTCATCCAAATTCTCTTATCTTGTCCCTTTCTTGTTTTTTTTTCTTTTGGCGCATGTCCGCCTACTCCCGCTATCAATCAAACCATCTAGTTAAGGTGGATAGTCCTGGGGTTCTGTAGTCAAGTACACCAAGGGAACTATTTACATTAGATCATAATCCTTCTAATACTCCAGAGTCCAAAATTGAGCCAATTTCAATGGAAGGTCTTCAAAGAAACCAACTCATAAACCCGGGTGGAAACCAAAATGGAAACCCAAATGAGGTAGCCCCAAACTTGGGGAATGCAATTGATCAAACCATGGATTACTAACTCACACCTTCCTACACAAATGCCCCCTCATCCATTAGACATAACTCCCTAGGAGACGACAACTACATCTTTAAACCCCATGTCCTAAACCATCTTCCCACATTCCATGGAATGGAGTCCGAGATGCCCTACCTTCACATTAAGGAGTTCAATGACATTGTAGAAACCCTGTGTCCCCTACATCAACTAGAATCAGCTAAGATGAGGATATTTACTTTTTCATTAAAGGATTGGGATAAAAATTGGAAAAAAAAATTGAGACCATCATCCATAAACTCTTAAGACCAACTACAGAGAGAATTCTACAAGAAATACTTTCCCCAACACAAAATAATTCCACTTAAAAAGAGTATCCAAATTTTTTTTGAAAAAGAGGGAGATTCATTATATGAAACATGGGAGAGGTTAAAATACACTCTAAACATGGTTCCACACCATGGTTTTTTTATTCCTGAACAAGTGAAAATTTTCTATGAAGGGTTGGATCTGGGGAACAAAGAATTCATTGACATGATGTGTAATAGAAACTTTAAAAACAAAGCCCCAAATGATGCTTACGAGTATCTAGAATGCCTTTCTGAACAAAACCAAATATGGGAAACTTAATCTTATTCTGAAAAGACACAAATAAATACTAGAATTAATACACTTAGAGAAGAGGAAAGCCATAGGGCTAAACTCATAGCACTCTCTAGTCAGGTTGATGAGATAGACCTTAGGAAAGTCCATGAAATCCAAACCGTTGACCCTATTTACACAATTTGTGACAAACATGACCATAATAAGGACAACTACCCAACCATTCCATCCATCAAGGATTTTATTTTAAGAGGACCCCCTGTGTAAGTAAATGCTTTGAACTTTCAAAAGACTCAATAACAAAACAACTTCAAGCCAAGGTATAATGACCACCCACGCTTCCGCTAGAAAGATAACCAACAACTTATCCAACCACATGGACAAAATCCTTACCCCCATCATAACTACCAAAACCATAACCAGTTCCAAACCCAACCTATCCAATACCAATAGCCACCGATCCATTTTCAACAAACCATCCCACCTCCAAAATATCCCCCTGGGATAAACCAATCTTCTCAAGCACCAACCCAAACTCTTCCACAAATCCTACTAGAACAACTGTGTAAAAAAATGGAGAGGGTGAACTCGGAAGTATATTCTCTAAAACAAGAACTTCAAACCATCAAAACTGTAAAGGCACCCATGCCTACTCAGGCGGTGCCATCCTCAACTTCAAGGGGAGATTCAAGTTGTACTCAAACAACTCATGAACAAATAAAGGTTGTGACTGTTTTAAGAAGTGAGGAATCAATTGAGAAACCTGAAAAACTAATTCAAAACCCACCTGAAGATTCAAACATGGATGAAAATTCAAATGAACCCAATGATCGAACTGAAAAACACGACAACATTGTCAAAGAAACAACTCTTCAACAAACAACCCCACAACCTGCACCATTTCCTCAATGCATGAGGGGGGAAACCAAGCCTGAATTTATTGAAACATTGAGGGAAATCTTCTCACAAGTTAGGTTTAACATTCCTCTTCTCGATGAAATCCAAACCATAACTTCCTACTCAAAGTACCTTAAGGACCTGTTCACTTTTAAAAGAAAATTTTCACATAAAAACCAAGTCCTTTTGGCTGCTAATGTGAGTACCGCTTTTCAAGGGACCATTCCAACTAAGTTGAAAGACCTAGGTTTCCCTTACATCAATGTTGAACTAGGAGGGAGAAAAGTTGTCAAGGCCTTCTGTGATCTAGGTGCTAGTGTCAATCTCATCCCATATGTTGTGTACTGCCAGTTAGGCCTAGAAGAGCTCCAACCCACATTTTTCACACTTCAACTTGCTGATCGTAGCATTAGGGTTCCAAAGGGGATTTTAAAGGACATTTTGGTAAAGGTTTAAAACTTCATCTACCCTACTGACTTTATTGTCCTTGCACAACACGTCCTCATACTTAATTGATATTGGATGAAATATGGTAATGAATTTGAACAAAGGAATGGGATTGGGATTGGGATATGCTTATGAAAATATCTTGTATTAAAATATTTTTATTGGTTTCATGATTGTTTGGTATAAGGGATTCTGGTGATCATTGTGTATTAAAATGTTTTTGGAAAAGGGAATTTGAATTTCATATTGTTGAGATATATTTTTCTCGGGACTAGAAAAACTCAAGTTGGAGGGTGTGATTAGCCACTAAATGAGGCTAATATTCATTGTTAATATATATAATATTCATGTTCTTTATTATTCATAAACACCATTTTAGTTCATTTTACACTTTGAACATCATTTCATATTATGATTGTAATTCTTTCTTAAAATGCACTATTATGTGGTATATTTTTTAACATCATTTAAAGTAACCAATGATTCATCTGATTTTAATGAATGTAATTATCCATATTTCAATTTTATATTTTGGGAAATTTATCTACACTTCAATATGAACATGTTTCATTCAGGTATCAATGGAGAATTCATGGAAGAAGATGGGGATATTTAGTGATGAAAGGAAACAATTCTGGAGAAGTTAGATTGCACACTAGCCCACTCATGAGCCTGTGGGGCCAACATACAGGCCCAATGAATTCCAAGTTTCATGGGATGCTAGAAAACATGTAGAGGGACAAATCACTATTCATTATCCAATGATAATTTGGCCTCCATGGTGTCCATTTAGGTGTCCCAATTTAGAGATAAAATTCTTGGACAGATTTTGTGGCCCAGACAAACAGTCCACTAATCTAATCATATCTTTGAATCCACAACTCAAAATGGGCCCAAAGTTTATAGGAAGGTAGGATACATCCAGGGATCAATTTTATTCTGTTATGTCCTACTATGATTTGGCCATCTATAAGGAATTACAAATGCGCCTGTTCGGTGGAAGCAAGTTGGCCGCCACCTCGGGTCAAGGGTGGAAAAAGTATCCTCTCCCTTTCTTTCCACCACCCTATGCCTACCATAATCAAGTGGTATCTTTTATACTATTGGAGGCTCGAACCAAGGCTCCCAAAATTCCTTTTTATGGCAGTTGTGGTGAAGGATTTTTTTGGATCTTTTATGTTTTGTTCAATTGTAATGTTATGCTGCGATTTTGTTGTCTCAAGTTTGTCTTTAACTTGTAAGTTGTTCAATTCACTTTAGTTTCTTAATAAAAGTTCTTCTTATACTCCTATTATATTTTTATTAATATCAATTAGATACTGTTGGTTCAAGGTTTGAATTTATTCACACCAAACCTTGTGAAATTATCACACAACGGTGGAGTGATCGTTATTTCATTGTTTCTTTTTTACTTCTCAATTTCCTCCCTCATGAGCCTACTTTCCGCTTCCATTGAAACCATAGCATCAATGGAGGGCTAACCCACTTATGGTTTGATCCATGGGAGTATCAAGGGTCTTTATTGGATGTTATTTATCACCCCATTAATGTATAATCAATTCTTTAATTGAGATTTTGTTTTGATGATTTTTAAACTTCATCGTCCTTGTTGAATTTAAGGCCACACAGTTCATGTGATAATACAAACCATTAACTTGAAGTGTTCAAAACTTTGATCCTTCAAGTGTATATGTGATTAGTATTAAAGGGTGTATGCATTAAACCAGTAAGTGATGATGTTGGTTTATCTTCTTAAATGAACCCATCTCAAATTTAAGAAATTGAAATCATTGAAAAGGAAATACGTTCAATCCACCCCTTGTAATAACCTAGGATAAACCCTTATCATAATTTGAATTCACTTAAGACTTTTAGTGTTAACTTAAACCCATCTAAAATCATCCCAAATTTGGCCATTTAATAGCAAAAAACAGTCCATAGAATGTATGTTTCCATAGGTTCCTTCTTAGGTCTATGAGGATTCGACAACCCAAGCTAAACTACAAGGACCATTCAACCTTCATCTCTTGGGTAAATGTGAGCGTGAATCACCTGGTTTTATGATGGGGTCATTATGAAGATACTCTATTAGAGTAAACTGAAATTAGGTTTTCATATTCTCAAGACACACAAAAAAATAATGGGGAAAAGATAATAGAAATGTGTATTGGAATAGAGAATTTTAGGTTGGGAAAGGATGATTTTGTCTAATATATCTTATATAGGACCTCATCAATGGCGCAAATATTTGGTAACTCCTAAATTTACCCTATAGGTAGAAGCGTTTGTTGTATTACTGTCCGGGGTTGAATCGACAGAGACCAATGAAGTAACCTAAGGAGACAAACATTGTATAAGAGGACATTTGGATAAAAAGTTGAAAACTATTTTGATTTATATTATTTTATGTATAAATTATTTTATTTGAAAAAATGAAATACCATTCCAAAAAAATAAGATTAAAAAATCAAGAAATATGATTTTATCCTATGTTTTTTTGGTCTAGAATTGATGAAAATGTTTTTCTATTAATTTTTTGCTCATAAGTTCAAGATTTATATAATAAATGAGATGATTTTGGAACATCATTTATAAATTTAATCCATACACAACACCAAGTCTAATCACCAATTCACATATAGGGTCACATTCATGATAACGCCAAGGAATTGTAACATCCTATCACTCTAAATATGTAGTCATTAATGTCAGTGAAGTCATGGTTGAAAATATGTAAATGAACGGAACTCTCAAACCAGATAACTATTTTGAGGATTAAAGAACCTAAAATAACAACCAATACTGCCTCATGAAAATCCATATAATCAAAACACACTATGGCTATACTTCCATTTATGAAAGTCTCTCAATGGAAGGTGGAAGTCGGCACGTTTTGGTGGAATTATAGAATTGAAAAACAACAAAATAACAAACACTCCATCGGTGTGTTATGAATTTAAAAATTTTAGGTGTGAATAAACACATAAATTTATTCAAATATTTCAACATTATAATAAAAATTATATAAAAAATTAATAAAGGAGCGAAGAAGATCTTTTTATGAAATAAACGTCATCTAAATAACTTACATGAGATAAAAATAAACATGAGATTATAAAATGAATGAATACAATTATAAATGGAATAATAATACTTCTCTACCAATTACTTCACTATAAGACTTCAAATTAAAATTTTTAGGACTTATGGTCAATCCCCCAGTATTCAATATCATCCCTAATAATTAGGATGGTCAAAAGTTGGGTGAGAAGAAAAGGAAAGTGTTCTTCTCCACTTTGACCAAAAAATAGATGAAGATTCTTTTCCTTTTTGATATTAAAATTTGACTTTGATTAGAGAATATGGGATTCTATTACAATAGAATTATTTTCTTCCATATTCCCTCAAATTTACTTAGAAATTACATCCCAGGTGGATATTCGATTTGGATATTAGGATGAAATTAGTGGTAGGACTTTATAGGACAAGAAATTTGTCTTGTAAATTAAGTCCCAAATTGGGATATATGGATCTCCTTGAAAAAAATCAAAATTATCTCTACTGATAGTTTGATAAAATTTTCCATATAAATTTATCTATCTCCAAATAAAATTTTATCTTCATTGGCCTTGAGTTGTGGTATGCACTATTGTTTTTCAGTCCTAAGGTCCATTTTACTTTGATCATAAATTTCTTCATCCATGGAAAAAAATGTCTATCTTCCCTTGTTATTCATCCGTTGAACCTAAAAGAAAACATTTTACCCTCAAATTGACCAGTCGTATTGAAAAATATTTAATTCAAATAATGGAAAAAATTACTCCAAAATATAATGATTAATTGCTTACAAATTGACACACTCTACACATGAATTTCATATGTGATGTGAAATGATGTCCAATTTATAAAATGTAGTAAAATTGGTGTTTATGGGCATCGAATCATGTGAATGTTAAAATATAAACAATAAAAATTAGACTGTTTTAGTGGATAATCATAATTTTAGTAATAACACTTATGCTTACTATACCATATAGTGGGAAAGTGTTTATAATATAGGGTGATGTGTCCAATATGGTTTTGGGATATTCTCTAATGCTGAATAACATGGTTATATCTTATTCATCATAGGAATTAAAAATTCATGATAAATATTACCCAACTTATGATTCTGATTTAGATGTAGAATTTTATTCATTAAAAATATAGTGGAATTATATTTATGGAGGAAAGTGAGATATATATATTGATAAAAAAAATTGAAGCATATATTCACATAGAAGGAGTTTAACATGTTCTAGAGAAGATTGTTAGAGCTAAAAATTGTTTATGAATGCTCAATTAATTACCACCCTGGGAAAGAGAACAAGGTTGCTAATTCTTGGAGATGAAAGGATCATGGTAGCTTATCCATGATGAGGATCATAAAAGATTAAATATTTATGTCTTTCCAAAGGATGAATATAGAAATATTTAAGGAAGGGGGAATTATTATATTTCTAAATATGATGTTTAACCCTCTATCAAAGTGAATATTATAGAGGTATAAAAGGAATATATTGATCTACTAAATCAGTTTATAAATGTTCCCATGTATAACCATGATCACGATGGAATGATAAGGTTCATGAACCATGTATTCATTTCTTCCATACCATATTTGAAGGAGTTGTTAAAAGAATCTCATAGTAATTAATAATTTATTAATCCAGGAAGTTTGAATATGTACATATATTTGAAAGAATACTTTTGATGATATGGAATTTAGAGATATATCAAAGAGTTTTTATCTTCATTCTTACTATATCAATAATTTAAGACTGATATACAAGTGTCTAAGGGGATGTTACATCCATTACCCATACAAAAATTGAAATGGGAGAACATCATAATGGATTTTTTCATTGGAATCCCAAAAACATATAAAGGGAATATTATATTTGGTTAGTATTTGATCTCCTTACTAAGTCAGTACACTTCATCACTATCAGATAATACTTCTCTCTTGATCAGCTTTCCATGATATACATTATGGATGTGGTAAGGTTGCGTGGTGAACCAAATTCCGTTGATTCTAATTTGAATTTGAGGATTACCTAAAATATATACTAAAGTATTCAAAAATACCTTGGTATAAAATTGAGTTTCAGCATATCTTAACATAAATCGAGGTATGGTTATTCTAAAAGAAAAATTCAAACCCTATAAGATATTTTTATATCTTGTTCTATGGATTTCAATGGTTGTTGGGATCAAAACCTTACTCTAGTATATCTTTCTTAAAAAATTATATATCACTCAATAATATATATATGTATCCTTATGAATCCATTTATGGAAAAAAAATGTTGATATCCCAAATGATTGAATTAAGTCCAAGAAAGAAATATATTGGGATTTGCGATAGATAAAAAAATGGTCCATATGTTTCGAACCATTCAGCAACATATCAATGCAGCTCAAAGTCAAAAAAAATTATAAAAATAATCATCTATGTGAGCTAGAATTTTAATTTTATGATAAGGTGATTCTATTAATATCTACCCAAAAAAAGGTTTTGAGATTTAAAAAGAAATGGAATTTGAGCCCCAGGTTTGGTGGTCCTTTAGAGATCCTTGATTGAGTAGAGACGGGTTCTTATCGCCTGTAACTTCCACCAAACCTATCTAAATTCCATGATTTGTTCCAAGTATATCTCATGATGAAGTACATACCTGACTCTAATCATGTAATAAACTCATAGGCCATACCTATAGAGTAGGGTCTTTCATTTGAGGAACAACTAGTTGAAATTCTTGATCGTAAATAAAAAGCTCTATGAGACACAGGCACTCACATGTTCAGTGTTTTTTTATAAAGGAAACTAGTTTGAGGAAGCTACATTAGACCTTGAGGATATGATAAGGTATACATAACCCCTTTTTATATATTATAGTTCCATATTTTTTAGTATGGATTCATTTTAAGGGGGTATAGTGCAGCATCTAGAGTTTTTATAATCCTCTTTTTTGAATAAAATATTTTTTTTGATTTCATGAATTCAACACTCAACCAAGTTAATTTTTATTATATTCTAAACCATGTTAATCATACTCTACAAACCACACTAAGTTATCTTTAATTTCATGAAGCATTGAGTTTCTACAAAACATCATTTTATTGTTATTATTATTTAAGATAGTTAAAAAATAGAAATTTTAAATTTTAATATGAATATTAATAACTAATATTAAGAAATTATTTATGATTTTTTTATATAAATATAACATATTGATAAAAAACATAATTCCCATAAAAATCATTATATGATTTGACAATACTATTTTATAAAAGTGTTTCTTTTTTATGTATATTATAAGATGATAATAAAATTAACTTTTCACACATTCTAAATTTAATTTGATAAAAAACATAGTTTTTTAATTAATAATTCGAAAATTATCTGAAGGTTAATTGTTGGGATTTTTCTAAATTTTTTAATTTTTTGATAAATATTGAAAAATAATGAATTTTAATTTAAAGTAGCCTTTTCATACAATTTATATTTATAGTTAAAATATATTTTAACAAGTTTTTAAAGTATAACTAGTCCAATTAAACATTAATAAATCCATTTTAGGAAATTTGAATCAATTTCACATTGAAATAGGATATAAACAAACTCAAACCTTTGAACATTTTCACATTAAAAACTTGATCTCTCATACTGACTACGAGATTAATTTTAAATTAATCTCTACCAATTTTGTGATTATAATTTAGAAAAATAAATTCCATATTTTTAATAGTGATAATTTATAGTTTTTATTAGGGTAGAATTATTTTTTTACCAAAGTTATTAGTTAAAATAAATAAAATTAATTGCAGTGATTAAGGTAAAAATGTAACAACTCAAAGATTCCTTAATGGAAATCCCTATTGATCTAATTAAATGTATCTTTATGTTTATATAAAATGTGAACTTCTTTGGTTTTATGTTAAGAATTTTGACCATTTCTAATATATCTGTTGAACAGTGATAACATGATTAGTATAAATATAGGGCTTTAACAAATCCAATTTACTCAGACAAAGGAAGTGATGGCCTCATCCAATAGAATTGCTCCTTACGAAGCCCATTTTTCGGGGCTCAGAAAAAAGGTGGCGTCCTTGGGCTTCACTCTTGGCCAAGCCCAAGCTGAGCTTCACCATGTCAAGATCAAACGGGACCATCTACGAGAAATGTGGAAGTTGATAGAGATTACCACTCGAGCAATGTTATCTGAGCCACCCCAAGAGTCTGTCACCATCGCACACCTTACCCTCAGGTCTTATGTGGCTATTTTAAGGGGTTATGCTAAAAATTCCTAGTACTATGTTCATGTATATTATTTTTGTATATAATAATGAATATACCTCCTTGTCATTTTTTTTGATACATTGTAAATAGTTTTTAAGTACAAATAGTGTTTTTAGTTACTATTTAATTAAGAATTATATTTTTTAAAATTAAGGTATTTTTGAATTAAATAATATTTTAATAAATTATTATTACTATTATTAAATTAATTTTTATTAAATATAAATTATCTTATAATTTTATGAATGCAATTATAATTTTTATTAAGGTTTGAAAGTCATTTCTGTCAAAACCCGTGATTTTTTGATAAATGTCGATTTTCATTTTAAAATTGAAAATTAAAATATTTAGAAAATTATTTAGATAAAATAAATGTTATTTCTGGATTCATGAGATCGAAATTATCCAATGGTGAATTTTTCATAATTTTCTAAGACAGTCAAATTTTTGCGTAAAAATTAAATACAGTTTAAATATATAATGTGTTTTATGACATCATAATGACCCAATAGTGATGTAATAAAATACTATAATCTTTATGTTCATCCAATATATTTTATACCATTAAAAAATGTAATTTTGGGTTTGTTTGACTTACTTTTCAAAGCATTAATGGACCCCTCAAGACTTACTAAACACCTTGTCTTTTTAAATTGTTTTCCATGGGAGTGTGACTCACCTCCACATAAGAAACCCTATTATTTTAAGAAGTTCGGACTTTGGACTTATAAAATATTTTTTTCCTCTTCCCTTTTCCAAAAACCATGGGCAAAAACCAAGGGATGGTTTTTTTTAGATTAATTTAATATAAGGGGTCCCAAACCTAAATAATAAAGAATTCCCTCACCTTTCCTATATAAACCCACCCAAGATCCTACTTTATCCTCCCTCAAAGCCTTTTGATTTCATCCAACCTCCACCCTACTCTCTCTATAATCGTCTCAAGGTGCCCCAAGCTCCCAAGAAGCCTCTCTCAAGCCTTTGGAAGCACACTTCCAAGTAAGGTTTTTTCTTCCTTTCTCATTTTTGTCCAATTTTATTCATATTGTTATGCCCTTTTAATTTCAATTATAAATGTTGGGGTATGGTTTCTCAACTCCCCCATACTTCTCTCTTATTGTTTTAATGACGAGAGACATATTTCTCTCTCATTAAATGCCTCTCATGTACCCCGATTACTGTGCCGAAATTCTGAAAGGAACTTCTCTCTCCTCATTTACATTCAAGAAATACTTTTGTATCATGAATCTGAATTCCATTAAAATTGTTGGGACATGTATCTATATGACCTCCTTACTGTCCATTACATGTAAATATGACGAGGAACCCTTTTCTCTCTCATCAACCATTTTTTATGAATTCTTATGTCACGCTGTTACGCTGCCGAAATCGCACCCATTTTCTAAGCCAATGTCATTGTGTAGGGAATACCATGCCCATTTCTCCATCAAGGGTATTCACCATTATGCACATTTACTTATTGATTATAAAGTTTCATGTATGAATTCCACATTCCTTTATCGTGGAATAAATTATTATGTTTAGTGAATCCATGTTTTATGATCCATGTGGCACACTTATGCATGAAATGAAATGATTAAGAAGGGTGCGCCTTTATAGCACTCCAATGCATTGGGTAAAGTATAGTATCATGATACGTCATGTGCAATGAGTGTTGACTCGTGATAATTCAAGTGCAATGAGGGTTTAATCTTGATTTATGTGCAATGAGGATTTACTCATGCTTCCTTGTGCAATGAGCCTTTGTTCATGCTAATTCCATCATAAGTGTTGTTGCCACATTTCCATGTTATGATTATCATGCTTTATCATGCCTTTATATTCAAGTTTCCCTTGTTCTCTATTGATATGACTAATGTATAACATGTATTTTACTTCTCATGTTATTCCACGTGTATTCCCTTACTAGGCTTTATATCTCACCATTTTCTTATGCATGTCCTCGGGTTATCCAATCCAATGATAAGTACGAGGGAATGTAGTGGCCATGTAAAGGAAGTTTTCAATAAAGATGTTGTATTTCATGTTTTATGTTTTTATGTAATGATCCTAAGACCCAAAGACACTAAAACTCTCGATCTTATTTGTTTTATCAAGTGAAGTTTTATGTAATAAATTATGTTTAAGTTTGTGATAAAAGTAATTTTGTCATAGTTGGTATCAGAGGATAGGTTTAGTTATTTTTTGGGATTAGGATTAGAAAACCCTAGTAAATCCTTAGATACAAGACTAAGTACAATAAAAACATCCCTATGTTTTGGTGAGTATTGAGTAAGTGGGTTATCAAGAAAATACATCCCTGTCTGGATACGAGCAGGTAGAGGCTGCTCTGGCACAGATGTATCCTATGGATAAAACCCGAAAACACTACTTTTAGCTAGACTCAAACGGGAACTAGTGCACGAAAACGGACCTTGTTGTACTCTTGGTTACGACACTCCCATGGGATATGTTTTGATAAATTCATAAGCCTATTATGAACCCTTATTAAAGGGAATTAAAAAAATGCCCCTAAGAATATATGTTAGAATGTAGATCGTGAAAATCCTAGATTGAAACCTATAGACTCATGAGTTAAGTAAATAAAAGTTTATTTATAAGTCATCAAATTTTGTCTTTGGATTACCCTTTATGTGTTACCCATAACTTTCCTTTTATTCCATCCAATGGCTGTTAATAGGAGGACTCGGGCTAACAACCCTTGTGAAGATCATTGTGATGAATGTACTAATGAGATGCAAAATCCAATGGGAGCGGGAATCACGAACTTTGTCACGCTTCTCTCTCAGCTAACTCAAGTTTTGAATAGAAACATGGGTTAAGAGGAACATTCAACCCCCCCCCCCCCAAGAAAGAACAAGTCGCTATCGAGAGCTTCATGAGACAAAGTCCTCCTACTTTTAGTGGATCATCTGATCCCATGATCACTGAACAATGGATCAACTCCATTGAAAAGATCTTCTCCATCATTCAATGTTCTGAACAAGAGAAGGTTCTCCTGGAAGCTTATCATATGGAGGGTGAAGCTGATCAATGTTAGACATTGATCAAAAATACAAATCCTGAGGAGGATATCAAGGCTTTGGAATGGAAGGATTTCCAAAAGATGTTTTTCGACAAATATTTTCCACGCACCCTCTGGCTTAAGATGGAAAGGGACTTCATTTTCCTCAAGAAAAAAGGCGAATAATTTGTTGGAGCATACGAGGAAAACATCACAAGGCTTGCACGATATGTTTCCGGCTTTGTCGTTACACCTGAATGCAAAGTTGACCACTTCTTTGGTGGACAGAAGCCTAGCCTGTGGAAAGTATTGGTGATCCGTGACTTCGACAGCTATGAGAAAATTGTCCGATGTGCCCTCAAGGTCGAAATGGAGAGTGGGAATTCACAGGGGTATCATGGGGATAAGAAGCGTAAGGTGGACTTCAATTCTGGTCATCCAATGGATAAATCCAATGGTGCTAAGAAGATCCAGAACCCCACATGCCAAAAGTGCAGAAAGAAGCACCCTAGAAATTGCCTTAAGGGGATGAGGAGATGCTTCAGGTGTGAAAGAGAAGGGCACCTAGCTGTTAACTGTCAGTAAGAAAGACTTGTGGCTGCGAAAGAGGAGAGGAACAATCCGTTCGAACCTCAACGCGTTGTTCAATGCTACAAATGCAAGTAAATGGGGCATTTTTCAAATAATTACCCTAATCCAAGGGTTTTCAGAGGGAACTAACAACCTCCAAGGCATCAAGGAAGAGCTTTTGCCATAACTTCTGCTGAAGTGAACCTCGACAATGAATTGGTGATAGGTACGCTAGTTATTCATTCAAGAATAGCGAACATACTTTTTGATTCAGGTTCTACGCATTCTTTTATATCTCCAAAGTTTAGTAGAACAATCCCAGCACCACCACAAATCATGGAAGTGAAGATGTCGGTGAGTATGGAAAATGGGGCAATCATTGTATCCCATGAATATAAGTCCTACCCTATTTTAATCTATGGATTGAATTTCCCGACAAACCTCGTCATACTCCCTCTGGTGGAATTTTATGCAATTCTTGGCATGGATTGGCTTTCCTTATATAGAGCCAACATAAATTTTCGGGAGAGGGAAATCACACTCCATATGGAGAATCAACCACTGATTATTTACAAGTGTCAGGAAGAAGATGAATCTCCTTTAGCTCCATCATCTCAAGCATGGATATTAATTCCCTATGAGCACGCGTATCTGGCTCAGATGATTGAGTCCAAGGAAGAAACCATCCTTGAAGAAATGCCTATTGTGAGGGAATTCGCGGATGTGTTTCCTGAGGAACTTCCTGGTCTTCCTCCTAGAAGAGATTTTTAATTCTCAATTGATCTTATACCCGGGGCGCTACCAATATCCAAGACTCCATATAGAATGGCTGTCATGGGACTTGAAGAGCTAAATAAATAACTAAAGGAGAATCCATATAAGGGGTTTATACGCCCAAGTGCTTCACCATGGGGTGCACCAGTCCTCTTCGTCAAGAAGAAGGATGTGTCAATGCGGCTTTGCATCGATTATCATGAACTTAACAAAATCACGATAAAGAAAAAGTATCCTCTACCACGGATCGATGACTTGTTTGATCAACTACGTGGAGCACAATACTTCTCCAAGGTAGATTTGCGGTCGAGATATTATCAAGTAAGGGTGAAGAAGGAATATGTCCCCAAGGCTGCTTTTCGTACAAGATACGGGCACTATGAATTCATAGTAATGCCTTTCGGACTCACTAATGCCCCAACAATCTTCATGGACTTGATGAATAGAGTCTTTATAGATTACCTTGAAAAATTTGTGGTAGTATTTATACATTACATTCTAATATTCTCCAAAACCATGGAGGATCATGAGGAGAATTTAAGAACTGTACTAGAGACTTTGCCCAAGGAGAAGCTCTATGAAAAGTACAGAAAGTGTGATTTATGGTAGAAGGAGGTCTCATTATTGGGCCATATCATCACAATTAATGTGATATCTATGGATCCCTCCAAAACAGATGCAATTGAGGGATGGTTGAGGCCAATATCGGTACTGGATATCCGTAGCTTCTTGGGGTTAGCTGGATATTATCGACGATTTGTGAGGAATTTCTCATGATTGTCCAACCCTCTTAACAAGATAACTAGGAAGGGAGTAAAGTTTACTTGGAGTGATGAATGTGAAGAAAGATTCAAGGAGTTGAAAAGAAGGCTTATCATTGTGCCCGTGTTCACTTTACCCACAATTGGGGAACTTTTTTTTGGTTTTCAGCGATGCTTCGAAGAAAGGATTAGGTTGTGTGCTGATGCAGAATTCTAAAGTGATATCCTATGCCTCAAGGTAGTTTAAAATCCATGAGAGAAACTATCCAACGCATGATCTGGAGTTGGCAGCGGTGATCTTTTCCTTGAAAATCTGGCGGCATTATCTCTATGGGGAGAAATGTGAGATATATACTAACCACAAGAGTCTTAAATATATATTCACATAGAAAGAGCTTAATATGCGCCAGAGAAGATGCATAGATCTCATCAAGGATTGTAACTGTTCAATACATTACCACCCTGGGAAAGCAAACAAGGTGGCAGATTCTCTAAGTAGAAAGGACCCAGCGATTCTATCAATGATGAGAATTGAGAAGAATCCAATCTTCTAAGACTTGATGAAGATGGACATGGGAATAATAAAGAAGGGAAAATCATCAATCCTTTCAGAAATTATTGTTCAACTGTCTCTTTTGGAAAGGTTAAAGGATGCTCAAAAGGATGATGTGGGAATTCAGGAAAAAGTGGAAGCTATCTAAAAAGGGAAATCCTCAGAGTTTAATGTTAATGAAGAAGGAATTGTATGATTTGGGAAAAGACTATGTGTTATATCGAGTCCGGAGCTGAATAAGGAACTTTTGGATGATGCACATAGTTCAAATTTCCCTATTCACCCAGGGAGCACAAAGACGTATCGAGATCTCCAAGAAAACTTTCGGTAGGATAACATGAAGAAGAAGATCACTGAATATTCATCAAAGTGCCTGGTGTGTCAGCAAGTGAGGGCAGAGAGGCAGAAGTCTAAGGGGATGATACAACCATTTCCCATACCAGAATGGAAATGGGAGAACATCACCATGGGCTTTGTCACCATACTTCCAAGGACATCCAAAGGCAAAAATGCAATCTGGGTTGTTGTGGATCATCTTACAAAGACTGCACACTTCATTGATATTTGGGAGGATTTCTCTTTGGATCAAATGGCACAAATATATATCAGGGAAGTGGTAAGGTTTCATGGAGTACCACTATCTATTGTATCTGACGGAGATCTAAGATTCACCTCTAATTTTTGGAAGAGTCTTCAACATGCTCTGAATACTAAACTGAACTTCAGTACGGCCTATCATCCTCAAACTGATGGCCAATCCGAGTGGACTATCCAAACACTTGAGGAATTTTTTGAGAGCATGCTCAATGAACTTTAAAAGAGGATGGGATCAACATCTTCTTCTGGTTGAATTCTCCTACAACAACAGTTTCCACTCAAGCATCAAAATGGCACCATATGAAGCCCTGTATGGGAAAAGGTGAAGAACACCAGCATGTTGGGATGAGGTCGGTGAACGTAAGCTTCTTGGACCAGAAATGGTCGAAGAAATGGTGGAGAAGGTGAAAACCATTCAGAAGTATATCAAGGTAGCCCAGAGTCTACAGAAGAGTTATGCAGATAATCATCGATGAGACCTTGAGATTAAAGTTAGATACCTGGTTTTTCTATGCATATCTCCATGGAAGAAGGTCATGAGGTTTGGAAAGAAAGGGAAGTTAAGTCTAAGGTACATCAGTCCCTTCGAGATTCTTGATCATGTCACGGTTGTGGCCTATCGACTAGGACTTCCACCTACCATGGCCAAAGTAAATGATGTCTTTCATGTTTTCCTCTTAAGGAAGTACATACCAGACCCTTCACATGTACTCTCTTTTGAGGTGGTATAATTGGAAGATGATCTTTCTTATGAGGAGCAACCAGTGAAGATCTTAGATCGTAGAGAAACAGTTCTACAAAATAAGACAATTCCCCTCGTCAAGGTGTTGTGGAGAAACCATAAGTTTGAAGAAGCGACTTGGGAATCGGAGGAAATGATGAAGTTGAGTTACCCACATCTATTTTAGTGTGGGAAAAGGAAACTTTCGAGGGAAAAATTTCTTAAGGAGGGAATATTGTAACGACCCAAAGTTTCATTAATGGAAATCCCTCTTGATCTAATTAAATGTCTCTTTATTTTTATATAAAATGTCAACATCATTGGTTTTATGTTAAGAATTTTGACCATTGCTAATATAGTCGTTGAACACTGATCGCATGATTAGTATAAATATAGGGCTTTAACAAATCCAATTTACTCAGACAAAGGAAGCGATGGCCTCATACTGTAGAATTGCTCCTTACGAAGCCCATTTTTCAGAGCTCGGAAAAGAGGTGGCATCCTTGGGCTTTGCTCTTGACCAAGCCCAAGCTAAGCTTCACCTGTCTAGCTCAAATGGGACCGTCTATGGGAAAAGTGGAAGTTGATAGAGATTACCACTCGAGCAATGTTATCTGAGCCACCCCAAGAGACTGTCACCACCACACACCTTACCCTTAGGTCTTATGCGGCTGTTTTAAGGGGTTATGTAACAAATCTCTAGTACTTTGTTCATGTATATTATTTTTGTATATAATAATGAATATACCTCCTTGTCATTTTTTTGATACATTGTAAATAGATTTTAAAGTACAAAAAGTGTTTTTAGTTATTATTTAATTAAGAATTATATTTTTTAAAATTAAGGGATTTTTGAATTAAATAATATTTTAATAAAATATTATTTTTATAATTAAATAATTTTTTATTAAATATAAATGATCTTATAATTTTATGAATGCAATTATAATTTTTATTAAGGTTTGAAAGCCATTTCTGTCAAAACCCGTGATTTTTCGATAAATGTCGGTTTTTATTTTAAAGGTGAAAATTAAATTAGTTAGAAAATTATTTAGATAAAATAAATGTTATTTCTAGATTCATGAGATCGAAATTATCCAACGGTGAATTTTTCATAATTTTCTGAGACGGTCAAATTTTTGGGTAAAAATTAAATACCGTTTAAATATATAATGTGTTTTATGACATCATAATGACCCAATAGTGATGTAATAAAATACTATAATCTTTATGTTCGGCCAATATATGTTTTAAAATTAAAAAAATTTGATTTTGGGTTTGTTTGACTTACTTTTCAAAGCATTAATGGACCCCTCAAGACTTATTAAACACCTTGCCTTTCTAAATTGTTTTCCATGGGAGTGTGACTCACCTCCACATAAAAAACCCTATTATTTTAAGAAATTCTGAATTTGGACTTATAATTTTTTTTCCTCTTCCCATTTCCAAAAACCATGGTCAAAAACCATGGGATGGTTTGTGGTTTAGATTAATTTAATATAAGGGGTCCCAAACCTAAATAATAAAGAATTCCCTCACCTTCCCTAAATAAACCCACCCAAGCTCCCACTTCCTCCTCACTCAAAGCCTTTGGAGTTCATCAAACCTCTTCCCTAATCTCTCTAGAATCATCTAAAGGTGCCCCAAGCTCCCAAGAAGCCTTTCTTAAGCCTCTCTCAAGCCTTTGGAAGCACACTTCTATGTAAGGGTTTTTTCTCCCTTTCTCATTTTTCTCCAATTTTCTTCATATTGTTATGCCCTTTTAATTTCAATTATAAATGTTGGGTTATGGTATTTCACCTCCCCCATACTTCCCTCTTATTGTTTTAATGATGTTATACCCCTTTCTCTCTCATTAAATGCCTCCCATGTACACCTGTTACTTTGCCAAAATTATGAAAAGATCTTCTCTCTCCTAATTTACATTCAAGCAATACTTTTGTATCATGAATCTAAATTACATTAAAATTGTTGTTACATGTATCTATATGACATCCTTACTGTCCATTACATGTAAATATTGTGAGAAACCCCTTTATCTCTCATCAACCATTTTTTATGAATTCATATGTCACGCCGTTACGCTGCCTAAGTCGCACCGATTTTCTAAGCCAATGCCATTGTGTAGTGAATACCATGCCAATTTCTCCATCAAGGGTATTCACCTTTATGAACATTTAATTATTTATTATAAAGTTTCATATATTAATTCCACATTCCTTTATCGTGGAATAAATGATTATTTTTAATTAATCCATGTTTTATGATCCATGTGGCACACTTATGCATGAAATGAAATGTTTAAGAAGGGTGCGCCCTTATAGCCCTCCAATGCATTGGGTAAAGTATAGTATCATGATATGTCATGTGCAATGAGTGTTGACTCATGCTAATTCAAGTACAACAAGGGTTTAATCGTACTTTATGTGCAATGAGGATTTACTCATGCTCCATGTGCAATGAGCCTTGGCTCATGCTAATTCCATGTTAAGTGTTGTTGCCACATT